>CAUYTI010083318.1:0-15610 GCA_963575145.1 Galago senegalensis
TCTTGCCTCCGCCTCCCAAGTAGCTGGGACCACAGGCGCCCGCCACAATGCCCGGCTATTTTTTTTGGTTGCAGCCATCATTGTTGTTTGGCGGGTCCGGGCTGGGGATTCGAACCCGCCACCTTAGGTGTACGTGGCTGGTGCCTTAGCCGGTTGAGCTATAGGCGCCGAGCCTCATTTTATTTTTTGAGGCAGTCTCACTTTGTCATCCCTGGTAGAATGTCATGGCATCATAGCTCACAGCAACCTCAAACTCTTGGGCTCAAGCAATCCTCTTGATTTAGCTTACCAAGTAGCTGGGATTACAGGCACTCACCACAATGCCTGGCTATCTTTTTTTTTTGTAGTTTTTGGCCAGGGCAAGGTTTGAACCCACCACCTCCAGTATATGGGACAGGCGCCACCCATTCCTGGCTATCTTTAGAAATGGGGTCTCCCTTTTGCTCAAACTCGTCTCAGACTCCTGAGCTCAGGCAATCCACCTGCCTCGGCCTCCCAGAGTGCTAGGATTACAGGTGTGAGCCACAGCACCCAGCCTTAAAAAAAATTTTTTTGAGACAGGGTCTCCCTCTGTCCCTCGGCTAGAGTGCCCTGGCTAGCAGTGGTATCATAGCTCACTGCAACTTGAAACTGTTGGGCTTACATGATCCTCCTGCTATAGCCTCTTGAGTAGCTGGGACTACAGATGTGCATCACTGCACCTGGCTAATTTTCTCTTTTTTGTAGAGATGGGGTCTTGCTCAAACTCCTGACCTCAAGCAATCCTCCTGCCTCAGCCTCCCAGAGTGCTAGGATTACAGGCATAAACCACTGTGCCTGGCCTTGCAAACTTTTAAAAAAGCTCTACCTATACTGCAACATATTTTTTTAAATTGAGACAGTGTCACTTTGTCACATGTCAGTAGAGTGCTATGGCATCATAGCTCACAGCAACCTCAAAGACTTGAGCACAAGCGATTCTCTTGCCTCAGCCTCCTTACAGAAGCTGTTACAACAACTGGCTATTTTGTTTATTTTGTGTTAGCAGGCCTGGGTTTGGCTCGAACCCAGCAGCCCCAGAGCATGTGGCCAGCACCCTAACCACTGAATTATGGGTGCCCAGTACTGCAACATTCTTATGATTAGCATTGAAGGTGACCAATCACACATACCTAGGTTATAGTGCTCTTAAAACCCTCCCTATAGGCTCGGTGCCTGTGGCTCAAGTGGCTAAGGCACCAGCCACATGCACCTGAGGTGGTGGGTTCGATTCCAGCCTGGGCCTGCCAAAACAACAATGACACGGCTGCAACCAAAAAATAGCCGGGCGTTGTGGTGAGCGCCTGTGGTCCCAGCTATTTGGGAGGTGGAGGCAGGAGTAATGGCTTGAGCCCAGGAGTTGGAGGTTGCTGTGAGCTGTGATGCCATGGCACTCTACCCAGGGGGACAGCTTGAGGCTCTGTCTCAAAAAACAAAAAACAAAAAACAAAACCACCCCCCTATCTATAAGGGAGGCTTTTGTACTGAGGTATCCAGTTCATTTTTTCACCTTCCAAAGCATATAAGAGCAAGATGGATGTGTAGTACAGAAAATATTTTATAGGTGTAAAACAACTAAGGTTTTACTTTTGTGACAGAATAAAAATGTAGGTTTTATTAGTCAACTACAGTCACAATACAATCATTATAGATCTCTCCTTCAGTATTCATCCCACCAAACACAAAACAGAGCAACACGTCAGTCTGGTCTTCCTTGTGTGAATCACCACTCTGGGTTCCTCCTCCGTTGGCTGAATTCCTTTTCTCAGCTTCACAGTTTAGGGTGATGGAATTTGAATCTTCTTTCTCAGAAGTACACACCACTGGCCATGGAATTATACACATGGAATGGTCCAATCGTCCAGGAGGTAGAAAAGTATCATATTTAGGCAAGGTCCAATGCTGTTTTTCTATGTTAGGGGGAAAAACAAAGAAAGAAACAAACAAAAACCCAGAGGTTCCTTGTTACACTTCCAGAAATGCTTAGTGATTTACTGTATCAGCTGATCAATAGGAAATGAGCGGGATAAAAAACCTAATGGCAGTGTTGCTGCTTTAATGATGTCTACTCCTACAAATTTAGTATTCATAGGTTTGGATTTAGAATATGGAGCAACCAAATTGGAAAACCAAAATATTGGGCGGCACCTATGGCTCAGTGAGTAGGGTACCAGCCCCATATACTGAGGGTGGCGGGTTCAAACCCAACCTCCGCAAACTGCAAGAAAAAATAGCCAGGCATTGGAGCAGGTGCCTGTGGTCCCAGCTACTCAGGAGGCTGAGGCAAGAGAATTGCCTAAGCCCAGGAAGTTAGAGGTTGCTGTGAGCTGTGTGATACCACACCACTCTACTGCAGGCAACAAAGTCTCTAAAAAAAAAGAAGAAAACTAAAACTATGTCACATTTGTTTAAAGACCCCAGAATGACACCTGCTCACCTATGTGATATTGATACATTATATCCAGTGCTCCTGTGGGAGTCATTCCACCAAAGATGTATATGTGTTTCCCCACAGCCACAGCTGAGTGGGCAGCACAGCCTGCTGGAGCAGCCCCAGTAGGGCTTAGCTTCTGCCATTTCATGTCACCTGCCAAGATAAAGTGTTTTATTAATTTATTCTTTTTTTAATATATTTTTACACTTTTGAGACAGTCTCACTACATTGTCCTGGGCAGAGTGCTGTGACATCACAGCTCATAGCAACCTCAAACTCTTGGGCTTAAACGATTCAGCAATTCTCTTGCCTCAGCCTCCCAAGTAGCTGGGACTACAGGCGCCCGCCACAATGCCCAGCTATTTTTTTTTTATTGTAGTTGTCATTGTTGTTTGGCAGGCCCAGGCTGGGTTTGAATCACCAACCTCAGTGTATGTGGCTGGTGCCCTAGCTTCTGAGCTATGGAAGCCGAGCCATTTTTCTATTTTTTTTTTTTGAGACACTGTCTCATTATGTCACCCTAGGTAGAATGCCGCAGTGTCACAGCTCACAGCAACCTCCAACTCTTGGGCTTAAGGGATTCTCTTGCCTCAGGCTCCCGAGTAGCTGGGACTTCAGATACCTGCCACAATGCCTGGCTAGTTTTTGATTGTAGTTGTCATTGTTGTTTGGCAGGCCCAGGCTGTCAGCTCTGGTATATGTGGCTGGTGCCCTAGGTGCTGAGCTACAGGCACCAACCCTTTTTTTTTTTTTTAGACAGTCTCATTATGTCGAGTGCTGTGGCTTCGCAGCAACCTCAAACTCTTGGGCTAAAGCGAGTCTCTTGCCTCCGTCTCCCAAGTAGCTGGGACTACAGGTGCCTGCCACAACGCCTGGCCATTTTTTGGTTGCAGCCATCATTGTTGTTTGGCGGGCCATGGCTGGGGATTCGAACCTGCCACCTTAGGTGTATGTGGCTGGCACCTTAGCTGCTTGAGCCACAGGCGCCAAGCCACACAATGGGATTTTTAAGTCTTCTGTTTTCATAAACAAGTAATGCTCCTCGGAGGCCGCTACTGCTTGTCAATGTTTTCGAGAGAATATTTCACAAGGAAAAACTGACCAATAAAAAGCAGACAGGGTTATTGCCCTCCTTTGCTGAACACCATCCTATTAACACAGATGAAAATAGATTATCTTTACGACAAGATCAGCTTGCTAACTTGTACTGAGCAGGCAGCCATCCACAGCCTTTAATTACTTTTCACATTTGTGACTTTGGTTTCCTACCACAGAGAGAGAGAGAGAGAGAGAAGAGAATGAGAAGAAGGATGCCCTTTGTTGCCTCAAGGGGCAAGATTTTAATTTTATACCTATGCCATTTAATTTCTTTTAAAGTCAATTTGTGGATAAAGGAGGAGGCAAAATTCAGAGAAATAAACTGGGAGAAGTTAAAAATGGAAAAAAAAAAAGAAACAGAAAATAGGACCTAAAATGTACACCAGTATTCTTACAGCATTCTTTTTCATTACAGTATTCTTTTTTCATTACTCATATGTCTACTGAAGCATTAGGATTTTTTGCACTAAGTGTTTGACATACTTTATTAGCATCTAAATTTCAGGCCATTAATAAAATCATATCATTAAGTTATATACTATGCAAAGAGCTAACATTTATTGAAGCATATTGTGTGCCAGGAGCTATTATAAGGGCTTTCAAGGAAAGACTACCCTACTATATGGATACTATATTCTCTTCATTTTTAAAGATGAAAAAAATGAGGCATGAAGGGGTTAACTAATTTCCCCAAAGTCTCCGAACAAATCATCAACACAGCTGCTATTCAAAACCAAGAAGTTCAGTTCTGAAACAAATGACATACTGTGGGTTGTGCAACTGTTTTTTAAAGGAGTCGCCTGAGTCTATGTTTTTAAAAGGTAAAAATGTTGAAATTCAGGACTACGAAGAAGCAGTCATGGCTGTAGACATTCAATTCAGGCAGAAACTCGGTCATAGAAAGGAGACAATAGGCATGGTGGTTGGGTGCATAGGAGAGAATAGGCATGGTGGTTGGGTGCATACGGCTTCAAATCACATAGTCCTGGGTTTGCATTCACCTCTGCTGCTTTCCAAGGGGGTGAGGAAGGCCATGGGGAATTAGCCTGACCTGCAGTAAGCCCCAGTTTCCTCATCTACAAGATGACGATCATAAAATCTCCTTTGAAGGGCTCTTGCCAAGAACAAATGTAATAATATATGTAAATCACATCACAGTGCTGGCCCCATAGTAAGCACTTAATAAATGACAGCTATTATATTATTATCATAGTCAAGTTTGAGTCATGACACTGGAGGGAGCTTCTGCCTGGTAAATTCAATTTTCTCCCTCAGTGAAGTTGCTCGTGTCCCCAACCTCCGGTCATCCCTAGTTCAGGAATGTGTGCTCAATAATTAATCATAGATTATATTTTATTGCATTACCTAATGTTGCCTTCCACTTTTAGCTGTTTCATAACTTCATGGGGAATTTGTCATTTTTTCACTAACTGAAAGAATATGTCAAATAAGAAATCTAGAGATTATTCTTTTCTACCATGTCTAAATTAAAGGGTACTTTTCCTTCTGTGGTAGGTTATTTAATGTTTATTATAATGTAGTTCAAAATGACCCTAACAGTGGCAGCTGTGGGGTCTGTAGAGCAAATGTTGATCAGGATAAAAATTCAACAGAGTGTGTAGCTGAGAGCCTGGGCTCATCATCATACTTTCATCCATGCAGAGTCATCATACAAGGAAAGAAAATAATAATTTTGTTCAAAATTAAGTTATCTCCTTCTTTACTTAGATATTAATACTAAATTATTTTCACATCCTTGGCAACATTGTTTACAGTTAATATTTTTTAGGCACAATCCTCAAGATCTTTTCAGGTTTTTAGTAATCTGTCTCTTCCAGGAAAATTCTCTCCAGGAACAAATGATTGATGACTTCTCTTCAATGAGAAGATTGGTTAAATGACATTCAATACTTTTAAAGTTATAACACAGCACAATTTTACCAACAGAGACTGTGTCATTGAATAGTGAAGTTGGAAATGAAATTACATCCTGTGACTTTTCTGCCTTAATGGGGATCATCTTCCCATCAAATTTAGAATATAATCTATGGTCCTTACCGAAATCTTTAAGGTCCTCTGTGGATTCATCCTTCTCTCTCTCTCTAACAAGACTCTTCTACAACCTCCCCCTGTGCACACTCTTCAAACAACACTGGCATCCTTTCATGAAGCTAAGAAAAGCTCCCCTGACTTTCTGGCTTGGCCAAGACTTCTGTTGCAAGCCTCACCTCGTCCCAGACCTTTGCATGAATGACTTTTCTTGTCATATAAATCTCAACTCAAAGTCCTGTTCCTCAGATACTCCTACCTTGATCATCAGTGTAAACTTGATCCTTCTACTACAGTGATAAACTAGGGACCCTGTTCCGTTTTATTTATAAAGATCACTGTCTGAAAATGTCTTAGTTGTCTCCATGTTTATTGTTGGCCTGTGCTAGAATAGAAGAATCATGAGAGCAATAAATGTGCCTGTGTGGATCACTGCTTAATTCTCAGGGACTAGAGGAGTACCTGGTACATAGTAAGTCTGCATATCTACAAATTAAACTGTGGGAAATTTGAAGTTTTTACAACACTGTGACTTTTTAATATACTCAGACTGGCACATTAGCATGGTCGCTCCACCGGCTCTGGATTTGGCAGCTTAGGTTCTCCAATCCCAGTTCTGCCACTTGCAGCCCTTTTATTACTCATCTGTTAGATAGTGTGTGTCTCACAGGGACATTGAAGGGACTGCCTGCAATAATGAGCGTATTCAGTACAGTAAGTTCAAAGTAAACACTAGCTATAATAATGTATTTCTTTTGTAATCAGAAAGCCCCATTTTTTAAAGGTTTTACTGTATACAAATTTAAAGCAGAACTGTTAAGAGTGTCCTGGGGTAATGTGTGTGTTTTTCTCCAGCATCAAGTCCTGTGTGCTTTATTCTAGGGTTAGCAAATGCAAGCTAACATCAATGCGTCTTTTGTAACCGTTTTGATCTAAGAGGTGCTAATCCACTCCATGGATATAACTTTTATTTTCTGTGCCAAAATTTTTTACTGCTTCATTTGTACATCAATTATGAGAATAACTTTGTATTAGAAACTAGAGATATGATCCCAAGGTATAAGGAAGGGCAAGTAAATATTAAATACCTTAAAAATTACATAATTACAATCTTGGCAAGTTTTGTAAAGGAAATATAGACAATGCTATGAAAGTGTGTCATAACACAGCTCGGTTCAGCTGTACAAGTAGGAAGACATCTTGAAAGAAGTGATATATGAGCTGAAATTAAAGGCTGAGTACATGTAAGTCAGGTAGAGTCTGGAAGGTATACAGTGTTCTAAGGTGAGGAAGCCAAATTTGCAAAGTTCCTGAGAAATGGGAGATTGAAAATTTAAAGACAAAGGGGAAAATCTTGATGTTAGTAATGGCTGGGAGCAGAGGGTTAGAGATTAAATTGTAGAGGGAATAGAGGTCAAATTCTTAGCACTTTACAATGTCAGGGATTTGGTATTTTATCCTTCAGACAGTTAGAATATGTGAGAATGTGATGCAGAGAGTGTCTAGATCACATGTGCATTTTAGAAACTGGCTTTGACTACACTATTAAAAATGGATAGAAAAGAAAGTAAAGGAGGTTATATCATTACTCCAGGTTAGAGAGCTTAGAATAGGGGTAATGTGGTGAGAGAGAGAAGTGAATGGCTTCAAGACATATATATATGTCTTATCATGAAGTGTATTGAGTATCATGAAGTGTATTGAGTATCAAGGACCCTTAATTCAATAACTACAGTGCTGAAAAATAATCTAGCTAAAATCACTGACCAGTCAATTCACAGGTGGTTGTTAGAGTTAAAGATGTTCACACTGTTAGGTATGAACAAGGTGATGGTGTCCCTCATTAACTCCCATAAAAAAGGCATGGGAAAGAGTCACATCAAGTAGCTGACCTTTTGAAAAAGTATGAATTTAAATACAAAATATGCTTTGATTGGTACTTCTTCCTAGATACAGCATACGGTTGTGTCTGCAACCCATCTCTTTACAATTTACCTATAAATAAATTGCCACCACTGTTACACAAATAGAGTGTGTATTCTCTAGCTATAAGAAATAGGATGACAGTTCATTTGACAAAGGTGTATTCAGCGCTGCCTGTATGCCAGCCACTGCAGTAAGCAGTTGGAAAGGAAGATCAAAAGGCATGAGGAATACCGCAGGTGGCTTTCAGCCTCATACTAGTAATGGCTTATTATCATTAACTAGTTTTAAGGATGAGATAAACCTGCTGGCTATCTATGGTATGAATGGCATTTTTATAGCAATTATGCTTAAAACAAAATCATTGTTTCTGTTAAATATACGCCAACATTCATGTGAACAAAATAAAAGATAACTAGATTCTTAAATTCACTATCATGAGTTCTGGGAGTGTCGGTAACTGTGTCTATTATGTTCAATATTAATTCAGCACTTAGCTCATTATCTGGGACATGGTATATATCTTTTAAATTAATAAATGATAGAAAAATTTAATGCTTGAATTCTGCTATCGGGGGTAGAATTTAAAAACCCTACTTTTGAAAGGCTCATGAGGACACATATACATTCAAAATTAGATCTTCCACAGAGTCTGAATAATTGGTAAGAGTCATCCTTCACCTCTTTCCAGATAAAGTTGACTTTCTATTCTTTTTAGCCCAAAATTCAAGCTGCAATGTCTAACCTTTTTTTTTTCTCTTTTGAAAAATAAGAGTCGTCTTGGTCCATACATTAAATACACAAACACTAATGAAAATTGATTAGCAAAACACACACACATATATATACATAGATATACATATTTTTTTTTTTGAGTGATATGTCCCACTCATTGCTTTTGCTAAGGTCCACTTCTGTGTAGGAATCAACTTACCTTGAGTCTGGGAAAGAAGTCACACCCTAAACTTTCACAAGAACTTCCCCTTTTTCAAGTCTAGTCATGAATTCAATTCTTTTTTTTTTTTTTTTTTTTTGAGCGAGTCTCCTGCCTCAGCCTCCCAAGTAGCTGGGACCACAGGCGCTCGCCACAACACCTGGCCATTTTTTGGTTGCAGCCATCATTGTTGTTTGGCAGGCCCAGGCTGGGGATATGAACCCGCCACCTTAGGTGTATGTGGCTGGCACCCTAGCCGCTTGAGCCACAGGCACCGAGCCATGAATTCAATTCAATCACAAAATTGTTTCTTTGAATACTTGCAAGTTGTTGAAAAATAAAAGGAATAAAATGAAGCCTGCACACAAATCTTTAAATTTAGCTGTGGAGAAAGAGAAGTAAGGAAACAATTATAATGCAGCATGTTATATGCTATAAAAGAGCGATATCAGAGCCCTAGGAAAACATGGCTCACTCAGCTTGGGCTGCCATAACAAAATACCATAGGCTGGGTGGCTTAAACAACAGATGTCTGTTTTCTCACAGTTCTACAGGCTGGGAAGTCCAAGATCAGGTTTCTGGCATAATTCAGTTCCTGGTGAGGGCTCTTTTCCTAACTGGCAGACAGCTGCCTTCTTGCTGTGTTCTTACACAGAGGGGAGAGAGAGAGAGAGAGAGAAAGTACCCTGGTTTCACATACTCTTAAGTACACTGCTCTTATCAGATTAAGGCCCCACCCTGATGACATCGTTTAACTTATTTTATTTCCTTAAAGGCCCTATTTCCAAATACAGTCACATTGGGCATTATGTCTTTAACACAGGAATTTTGAGGGACTCAATAGGTCCATAGCAAGGCTTCAAAGGCAGGGGTGGTTGATAGACTACATGGAGAAGCAGCAACCAGGAGAATCCTACATGTTAGGAAAATGGTTATGACCTTCTACCTGATGGAAACAGCATGAGAACATATGGAGGTAAGAACTTGAAGAATGAATGAATGTTGGTGGCACTTAAGCTGGGACTCAGAGGGTAGAGCTCCTGTTGGGGCCTAGAGATGTGTATTCAGGAGTCACCAAGTTGTCAGACTGAATGAGATCAGTAATGTAGTGAGGGGGGTCCAGCAGAGGACATTGAGAAGGAGTGGCCAGAGAGGTAGGTGCTTAGAACCCCATGAGAGTGAGCTTTCCAGATACTAAGTAAAGCCTGGAGGCCTGGAGATCAAGGGTATTAAACTATTGATGGTCTAGGACTAACCTAGATTAGCAAGGTCACACTGAGGACTGACATTAGATTAGTAAGGTGGAGATCATCAGTGGTAACTTAGACCACAGAAATTAAAAAAGCCTGGCTGAAGTGGGCTGGAAAAAGAAGGACATGAAACCTGGGGAGAGCAGGTATAGACAATCCTTCAAGGAAATTTGTTTTATGGGGAAACAGAGGAGAGGTATAATATGAGGTGACTCCAGACAGAAACAGAGCTGCCTCCCTCCCCTGCACCCCAAAGCATCAATGCACTCCAAAGTCCACACTCTGTTCTGCAAGTGTAAGTTTATATTTATGTGTAACACTGCTTGGAAGGGACTTGACGATAATAAACACAGAAAATCAACTACAAACAACCAAACATGCCCATATTTTGAAATATGAACTACATATAGTTTGCTAAACAGCTTTCTAAGGCTTGATTATACATTTAGAAGATACAAAATATGTATATATTTGGCTTTGATTTTGACTTCAAATTCTTCCTTTAGATAAAATCATCAGCCATGTTAATTTAGGGGGAGCGTCCCTGCTCTGGCTTCATTAAAATCTGCTCTCACCCCATATTTGGTGGCTCTATTGATTCCCCGTAGTTTACACATTAGAATGGTCATTTTTCAATGATAGTAAGCTCCCTTTCTCTGTTTCTTGTTTTGCTTCATCATTGTTTTAGAGTGACTCTGGAAAAGTCATATCACTCTTGAGAGTTGTGTAAAGGTTTAAATACGTGTCTTCATCAAGAGTTATACTAAGGTTTGTTTTCCATCTGTATGTTCTCTGATAAATGAATCACTAGTTACCCTGGATATTGCCTCCTTTGATTTGCTTGTAATTCTGGTGGCTTTATGACTTTTATTTTATTCCCAGTTGTGACAGAGACTCCCTATGGATGCCTCCCAGTGATCCATTTCCTCATGCAATGCTCTCCCATTGAGCGGATGGACTCTCTGACTTGCTTCTAACCAACAGAATGTAGCAACAGTAATGAACATCACTCCTGATTATGTTACATCATGTAAGACTGGGAATGGAGAGGCAGACGCCCACTGGCCAACAGGCATGCTGGAACTTAACCTCTGGAGAGACCCAGGTGGCAGGGACCTATGGCTGGCCTCTAAGACCTGAGGGTGGCTCTAGCTCACAGCCAACAAACTGAATGAGCATGAAAGTGATTTCTTCCCCAGTCAAATCACCAGATGTCCCTGGTGATATCAAGTAACCAGTAAAGGCTTTATCAGAGGCTTCTGAGATTCTGATCATGGACCTAGTCAAACTGTGCCCAGGCTTCTGATTCCTACAAAATGTGAGAGAATAAATGTTTACCCTCGTGGTCATTTGTTAATTGTTTTATACACAATGCATTTTATGTTTTTTATTGAGAATAACTTTTTTTATAAGCATATCACCAGATAGTTTTTAGGCCCAATTTGATAGCCTCTATCATTAAGGAGTTTCAACAAATTTAAATTTAATGTATGTATAGTTATGTCAAATTATTTCTATTTATCATATACCATATTCTTTATTTTTGGTGTTTTTATTTTGTCTCTTCAATTCTGGTTTCTGACTGGATAGCTGGAGTAACCTTCTACTTGCTAAAAAATAGAACATTCTATTTTTTTTTGTTCTTTTAATGGTTGAGCTTAATATCTGTACTTAAAATTACTCTACCCTATTATTTTGTTAAAATTATTAATATATATTTTGCCTCTGATAAGATAAATATTTTAGCTTATTACTGTACCAGTTGTGTCTCCTTTCTGCTATGATATTATGATTCTAGAATTTTAATTAGCAATATACTTTACCAACTTAACTTCACATAGTATTGTCTGGACTGATTCATTAATGAGAATTTCCTTTGAAAGTGTTTTGATCTGGGACTGGGGCAAAGCCCATGCAGTCTCATATGCCCAAGAATGCTTTTATGGTGCGTTCATTTTGGAATGATAACTTTGTGGATTAAAAATTTGGTTTATGGCTTCTTTTCCTTCAAAACTAAAAAAAATGTTGGTCTATTATTGTCTAGGCTTCACTGTTTCTATTAGAAGTCTGATTGAATCTAATGCTTATTGTTCCTTAGATAATTTGCTTTTCCTATCTGGAAGCTGTTAGAATTTTATTTTGGCCTTTGATATTCTTAAACATTACTAATCTCAGGAACCTAGTGTGGGTTTTTCCCTTGTCCTTCCTACTTAGTCCTTCAGGAGTTCTTTTAATCTGAGGTCTTTTATCTTACTAATTCTGTATATTTACCTCTAGTATTTCTCCAAATATATTCTCCTTTCATTTTTATTTTTCTCCTATGATCCCCTCCCTATCTCTTAGTTTTCTTTTATCTGTACCTGCTGTCCTCTGATCTTCCGAATCACCATTTCTTTCTCTAGCTAAGTTCACTCATTTTTTAAAACTTATCTACAATTTTTTCTATTTCAGCTGTCAAACTGAGCATAACTAATATTTGTGTTTGCCTTTTTTAAAATTATTTTTTGTACTTGAAGACATTAATACTATTCTTTATGTTTTTTAGTATATTTGTCATGATACTTTTAGATTTTTGGTCCATCAGTTTCAATAGCTCTGCTTCAGATTCAACTTTGGATAGTATAGATATGTTCTGTTTTAGCCTGGCTCTGAAAAACTAGAGGTGTGATTATGTGATAACCCAGTGCCTACCTATGCAGATGTGGGCTTGCATGGATAACAAGGGGTGAGTACCCTTGCTTTCGAACCCCTGACATCTGGTCATATACATATTCCAGACGGGGATGTAAAACCATGAGAAGTTTATCAACTGCCTTGTTACTCTTAATTTTTAATATTTCCTCTCTGTATGACCACTGAATAGATCAGTCCTGTGAGAAGAGTTACAAGTTACAGCTCTTAAGAGTTTTATTATTTTTTGGTTTTGCATATGGCTATCCAATTGTTCCAGCACCATTTTTTGAAAGTCTAGTTTTTCTTTCTTTATTTTTATTTTTTTATTTTTTGGCTGGGGCTGGGTTTGAACCCGCCACCTATGGCATATGGAGCCAGCACCCTACCCTTTTGAGCCACAGGCGCTGCCCCAAGTTGCAGCTCTTAAACCTCCAATACGTACCTTAATATCAAATCTTTGTGAGCCCTGTAATGATGTAGCAAGGTATATCTTACCTATGTAATTATTTACTCTGAGTTGGTACGAAAAGATTTTGCAAATAAAGTGCATCAATTATTTATTTAACAAATATGTATTCAGCATTACTCTTTTCCAGGTATCGAGGTAGCTTTTAGGGACACAGAAGTAACTAACACAGACAATCTCTAATTCATGGAAATTACAGTCTTATGAGACAGAGAAACATTGAAGAAATAATTATAAATATTAGAAATGCTATAAAAGAGAAGGACAGTGTGCTGTGGAAACATAGAAGGGGTTGCTTAAAAATGGGACTTCCGAAGAACCACCCAGAAATTGAGATTTCACATTAAAATCAACAGGGCTAGAACTGTATGTCTCACTCTTTTAGAGGTCGTAGTGTTTGCGCTTCTTATACCCGTGGGGGAATCCGGAAGCCACATGACAAATGCAATGCTTATTTCTAGGGTTTCAGTTTCACTTGAAGATTTGGGAAAACAAACATACTTTATATTAAAACAAATATAGATATATTATGGGGCAGACTGCATGCATGTTAAAGATAAAAGATGAAACTTCAAAGAAATTTCACACTTGCTGTGATTCCTTTTGAACTACACCCCCAGACTCCCTAGGGGTGTTACATTCACTCTCCTCTGCCTTTAGGGGTACTTTTTACTGAAAAAAAAAAAAAAGAGTAATGCTTAGCAAGTAATAGAAGGAGCCTGATGCCACTAAGAATTGTGGGGTAGCTTGCACCAAGCTAGGTAGCCTCTGTGACTCAGTTTCCTTTTGGATAACATACAGATGATGCTTACTTCTCAACACTGCTGTGAGGATTTAGTCATAGCAAAGAAAAAAAATTCAGGGCAGTATTTGCTACACAATAAGCACTTAACACATATGAGTTACTTCTTCCCAATATCAGTGACATCAATAGCTGTCTAGCAATCTTGTTCAAACTCAGCATGGCTAGAACGGCAGAGGGAACAACTAAAGGAGGCAGGTTTCCGAAAGCCCTGTGCTAAGTTCCCATCTGTTTCTCCATTAGCATAATAGCTACTGTAATAACAGCTAACAAATATGAGTGTGTGGGGGGTGAATCTGAAACGCTGGTAAACTGTAATTTAAGGAAACAAAACAAACAAACCTTCCCATTTTCCATATGTTGATATATTTTTACTGTGCTGCTATTTTTAACCATTTCATATTATAAAGGGGGAAGAAAGTAACAGCAACCAAGGCTGCATCGATCCCTCTTGTGAACAAAATACAGGGTTAAAGAATATGAGCCCTTGATTAACTCTAAATCAGCTCACAGTTGTAAAGTGTACTTATGATAAGATAGGCTAATAAAGGGGCCTATGGTTCTCAGTACTAAGTACTCTTGTACAGGGACAGCTTTAATATTCATTTTTAAAATTCAATTTTAACTGAATTTTGCTCTTTCCTTCAATGTCCTTAGCCCCAATGCGTGAACAGAACTGAAAAAATTGGCAAAATTAGCTGATCATAATTTGATATTTTTCATATATGAAGGTAGATACCATGTTTCCCCCAAAATAAGCCCTAGCACGATTTCTACGCATTTACCCTACCCCGATAATAAGACATATATGAAGGTAGATACCATGTTTCCCCCAAAATAAGACCTACCCCCAAAATAAGCCCCTACCAGGATTTCTACACATAAGCCCTACCCTGATAATAAGACACCATGCATTTCGGCATGGAGAGGAAGATATCCCCTTAAAATAAGCCCTAGTGTATCTTCTTGAGAAAAAATAAATATAAGACAGTGTCTTATTTTGGGGGAAACACAGTACACAGTAATGCTTTGTATGTTAAAATTCATTTCAAATTTCCCAAATGGTTTGTTTCTAAAATGGAATTGAGTGTCTTTATATTGCAAGAGGACGATTAGAAAATAATGTCTACTAGTTCATTTCACTTAATGGGACCTAGAAAAAAGAAAATATATCAGGGTTTTCTTTCTTTCTCAAATATTTGTTATTCAAAATATAACATTTTATAATTAAAGTGCTATGCCATGAACTGGAGTAGTTGAGGAAAGGATTACTTATCAGAATCCGCAGTGAAGCAAATAGGAGAAGGGTCATCAGGAACATAGCAGATCTAAGCCCTGCTGCTGTGAAGAAGGCCAGGGGTAATTCACGGGGTGTGAAGCAGCTGGGGCTCCCTCCACACCTGCATCTGAGAAGGTCTGGAGAGGTGACTCCCAGGGATGAGAGATGTGCATGTGTCCTTGACCATCTGCCAATTTCTAGAAGGTACAAAGGGAGGCTTCAGCTTCCAACAGTCCTCAAGAGTGGAGTAATAGAAGGATGGCCTTCTCAGCATCAGAAAAGTCAGGAATTCTGTTGTCATCATAGCAAGGCAATAAATTGCTTTGTACTATTAGAAATGGATAGTTGATGCATTTTCTGTGGTCAAAATCAAGCACACCATAGTCTTTACTGAATATTTAAGAAATCTACTTATATTTGGTATTTGCTTTTTGAGTGTTGGGCCATGGGAAGGTGTTATATAACCAATACCTGCCAATAATGCTGTCTCTCTTGCTTTAAAAGTCAGTATGGGAAAAAAAAATCCATGGAAAGAAAAGGATCAGTAGATGATTTTGTTTGAATCCTTGCACATCTGGTAGCACTACTGAGTGAAGCTGGTTGGGATAAACGTGGCTGTCAGAAACTGTGCCCAGCATCTACTTGGTGTAACATGTCCTATTTAGAAAACTAGTACTTTAAATT
>CAUYTI010083321.1:0-26511 GCA_963575145.1 Galago senegalensis
TAAAGCAATAACTGAGAGAATGACATGAAGGCTGTGTTGACCAGTTTGATGGAAGTATTTCAGAATGCATGTGAAAACCCCACACTGTACCCCAGAAGAGTATCAATGTACATAGTTAACATTCAATAAAAAAAAAGAAAAAAAAAAAAAGAGTTGAAGTTGCTGTGAACTATGATGCCACAGCATTCAACTCCAGGTGACTGAATGAGATTATGTCTCAAAAAAAAAAGAAAGTAAAAGAAAAAGATGAGGACTGTTATTAGAATCAGACCTAATATTTGAGTCAACAATGTAGAAACGGATTCCACAGAAACCTTTGAAACAACAATGAAGATGGTTTTGAGTTCATACGTAAATCTTCCTAGAACACATATTGAAACTAGGGATTTAGTTGATCTTTTTTGTGCATTTGAACTCAACTAAGGCCTTCAGGGCTATTGGAAGGATATATATCTCATCTATCTCCTGTTTCACTTCCTTTATCTTTGCTCTTGGACCAGCATTCTTGTCCTTGATTTTCCTGAAAAAGAATTTGGACAAGAACTGCTTTGAAGGGTCTGTTCACATGAGGAGTAGCTATTTTGAATTAAAAAAAAAAAAGGAAAGAAAATGGTACAATTAGTTAGTTTGTTAAATAAAGTCAGTGTAAACATGTTGATCAGAAGTCCTGATTATTGATTATCAGTGAATGACTAAAAATATTATATATTAAATAAAGTTTATTTTATTGAGCAAAAGATGGGAAAGCATAAAGTGTTTGACATATAAAAATCCTAAAGGGTAAGGTGGCACCTGTGGCTCCAAAGGGTAGGGCACCGACCCCATATGCTATAGGTGATGGGTTCAAACCCAGCCCCAGCCAAAAAAAAAAAATCCTAAAGGGTAGTCCTCATAGTCCTCAGTGGTGTAAGTCTAACAATATCCAGGAAGTACAAATGAGACAAATAATATAGGAGATTAATGTTTTACATGCATCTCAGTTACTGAAGAACTTTAACGTTTGTGGCATTTTCACACAAAATCACATTCAATTTTCACAGTAACCTCTCATGGTCCTTACATTACTATTTCTCATCTGAGCATTTTCTCCGTCAGGGAGGATCAATAACTTTTGCGAGGCCACACAGCTAATATCCATCAGAGCTGGGATTAAAATATGTCTGCTGTATGTTACGGCATTTACTTTTCCACTCTGTCACACAGCTAGAAATATTTAAGTCCTTATCCGATCTGTTGAGAAAACTAATCTCTAATTTTCTCAACTAACATTTTCAGGGTTCTTTCCGATTATCGTTACTTGCCGTTTACAAATCCCTCAAAGCAATTTGAGATGTTGCCCTTTCTTTTAAATAAGCAAGTCAACAGAAACGACACAGGCCCGTAATAATGGGCCTCTTTTGTCACAGGTAGTCATTAATTCTTGTTTTCTTTCTAGGTAAATCCTGCTTATATAATTAACATTAGGAAACCTGTTTAAGTAGCCTGCCCTGATTCCTTGAATACGTCAAGTTCAGGTTCCTCTATTAAAAGCTTTCATATCACCATGGCTCTTTTCTTCATAGTATTTATTTACACTTCTCATTATGCATTTATTTGTGTGAATTGTTTTGGTATTTCATTTAGGCTGTGGGGATGGTATGTGTTTATTCACTGCTGAATCCCTATCACAGTACCTCAATAAAGAAAGGCCTATTAGTTGGTAGGGAGATAGTTGGACGTGCAGATAGATACATGAATAGGTAGAGAAAATAAGGGAGGAGACCGAGAACTGAATAGATTGTTTGGATTGCTGTATAGATAGAGGCTTTATAAACGAGCCAGAATTTAATCTGAATTTAGAAGAGGAACCAAGAGCAAGATTTCAGTCCATATATTGAAAATATACTACTACCTTCACGACAGTTTTTATTTCTTTCTGCCAAGTGCAAGAAGACACATACTAAATTAAGCCTCATGGCTTTTGTTTCAACATGTGTGGGAGTAAGTATATTCAGCAGCTCAGCTGATTCAAAGGGGAAATGAAAATTATTTTTAAATGAGCAGAATCCCACTTCCCCTCTAGTTTCCGTTAATCCCGTGTTTCTTTGAACTACAAATATTTCTTTATAAATAACCTTTACTAAAAGGTAAAATTAAAGCCACATTACTCTTTCTACAGCCCTGATGCATTAGAAATAGAAGAACCAAGCAAACTACATCTTGGTTTAGAGCTAAGGGACATATTGGTTTGATTATTGTTTGGCTCGCTTCATATCTGAAAAGACAGTCCAACCATACGGACTTTTCTGCTTGCTCACCATACAGGACCCTTGGCACGATAGCTGTTCAGTAAGCCTCATTCATGTGCCGGGCGTAGCCATTACAGTTGTCTGAGTTTCCATTTTTTGACAGAACTTTCTTGCTTTTGAGTACCACCGAGATTATGTAGCTCTATCCGAGCCTTCTTTGTCTGTGCATCTATTCATTTCCTTTTCCCAAATTTTCTGTCTCCCGTGCACTTTTTTGGTCATTGCTCAGACTTTGGTTCTAAGCTTCAATTGGTTGCTCTAGCAATTTAAAAAATAATTGTTGCTTTGCTACTGTGTCTCCATCAATCGATTTTAAAAGGAGACTCTTTCTGAAATGTAATATTTGGTTATTCCTTGCCTAGGTGCTTTAAAACATTCTTCTTGATCTTCTGGATAAAGAGATAGCTTCCAGACTCCTTCCATGCTGGCCCAAAGAGGATACTTACTTTGTCACTAGCTGTTTGTTTGAATGTATTTTTCAGCCTTCTTACTGCAATGCAGTTGTCACAGACGCATCCCCCACTCTCTCCCTCGGTTTCTCACCAGAAATGTTCCCCTCCTTTTGGTTATGCTTTTCTCTTATCAGATAATTGAGTTAAAAGTGCATATAGTCTAGACAAGTTCTGCCAGATGAGACAAGATGACAAAGGAACAAATTTCAAGAAAAATGACCGGAAGAAGACATCCTGTACAGTGGTCCACTCCTGAGTGACTGCCTTCATTACTTAGCTCCGGCCACACAAAAGCCACACGCAGTAAGAAATCTATACACTCTGCTCTCAGGCCTGCCTTTGCTTAACATTTGAAAAAATCAGCACCATTTCCTGATGCAGAGAAGAGAATAATCAGCTGAAACGGAACACAGAAAAAGCAAAGTTCCCACAAAATGGGATTCAAAGGGACGCTATGAGGAAGACTCAGGTTAAAAAAGAGACAAACAAACAAAAGCAAATGAAAACAAAACAAACCACTTTTTAGTTTTGCAGTCCATGGAGAGGCAGACGAATGTATTGAATGTGTTGAAAATCACCTTGGAGCCAGGAGCCCTAAATTTTTTTTTTTTTAATTAAATCATAGTTGTGTACATTAAAGCATTTATAGGGTACAATGTGCTGGTTTTATACACAATTTGAAATACTTAGAACAAAGCCTTCACCACACTTTCTTAATTATTGGTTAACATAGCCTTCACCGCACTTTCTTAATTATTGTGTTAAGACATTTATACTCTACACTTAGATTTGACATGTACCCTTGTCTGATTCAGGTTAGTCTTTAACTCACTGTGCCACGTTAGGAAAGTTACATAATTTTTCTGGTGCTCATTGTACTCATTTTCAAAATAAGGAAGTCAGCCAAATGATTTCCAAATTATTTTGTAGATGTGAAATTTCTTGATACTAAAACAGGAGATATTATCATCTGCTAATATAAAGCTAACATACCATAATCTGAGTAAAGTCACTCCGATCAGGAACGCTGGGTTCAAATTTTGTCTCTAATTTTTATTCACTCTAAGATCTTCGATTAAAAATTTAATTCCCTAAGCCCTGATCATCTCATCCATAAAGTAAGGATATTAATAATATGAATAGGATTGGTTTGTTGGTGAACCAAGAAAGACAAATTCGCATTAAGCCAAGTTTGGCACTTGGCGCTCAGAGGCAAATACCTCGGAAGAAGAAAAAATAAGCAGAAAGCTGTCTCGATTTGTTTTACAAGTAAATTTCAAATCTTCTAATATGATATTTAAAAAATCACATGTTGTCCAGGAGTGGTGGCTCGTGCCTGTAATTCCAGGGCTTTAGGGCCCCTAGTTGGGAGGATCACTTGAGGTCAAGAGTTGAAGAATAGCCTGAGCAATATAGCAAGACCTTGTCTCTAAAAAAAGCACCTTTTCTGTCTCTTTTTACAAAAGCTATATTTATTTATTTATTTCATAATTTTTATTTATTTATTTATTTTTAATATAGCCTTCATGGCATTTTCTTAGTTATTATGTTAAGACATTTATATTCTACATTTAGAAAGTTTCACTTAAAAAATTATTCAGGAGTGGTTGTACCCACCTGTAGTCCTAGATGCTTGGGAAGCTAAGGAAGGGGGATGGCTTGAGCCCAGATGTTTGAGGTTGCACTGAACTATGATGACACCACTGCATTCCAGCCTGGGTGACAGAGATAGACCTTGACTAAAAAAAAAAAAAAAAAGAAAATTGGCGTGAGTCAGGCCCCCGCGAGATCCGGAGTGCCCACGAGCTCTCTGCCTGCTTCTCTCCAGCTTCTTCCTGCTCACTACCATCACTGTCACGCTGGGCACTGCTCTCCGCCGCTGCACTGTCCGCAGCCTCCTGGGCGGCCCTCGAGGCCTCCTGCACCCCCCCTCCCCCCGCCCCAGTCCCCGGCCCCACCACCGCTATCCAGTCAATTTGCTGCTATTCCCATGGGTCACACGAGACAGATGAAGAGTTTGATGCTGGCTGGGTGACACACTTCAACAAGCCAGATATAGATGCCTGGGAATTGCGGAAAGGAATGAACACACTTGTTGGCTATGATCTGGTTCCAGAACCCAAAATCATTGAGGCTGCTTTGCAGGCATGCAGACAATTAAATGATTTGGCTAGTGCAGTTCGCATCCTAGAGGTTGTTAAGGACAAAGCAGGACCTCAGAAGGAAATCTACCCCTATGTCATGCAGGAACTTAGACCAACTTTAAATGAATTGGGAATCTCCACTCCAGAGGAATTGGGCCTTGACAAAGTGTAAACCCCATGGATGGGCTTCCTAAGGATTTATCGATAATGCTACTTGATTGTAAACAGTCACCTGGAAATACTGATGATAACATATTACCTTATTCAAACAGGTTTTCCTTTATTGAGTACCAAACCATAATGGTAACTTGGGCTTTAATAAAAGGGAAATGAAGTTTGAACTGAAAAAAAAAATCATGTTAATTGACCAAACCTAGTTCACTATATTGTTCCTCCTACATTCTGGCTATCACTTACAATTAATATGTCAGTCTAGTCTACAGTGGAGCTGGGGAAGTGGGCCTGAGGCAACAGCCCAGCCTTGCCTTTCACGGACTTTGACAGCCTCTCAGCTTCTGGGGACTTTACCTCAGACCCCGGTAGCCATTGTCTCTGCCCCTAACAAGAATCTAGGATACGTGCAGCAAAGGATGATGCAACTTCCATAATTTGCAGTCTTAGCTATTCACTAAAGCCCTTATGTTCTTAAAAGGGAAAGCACTTCAAGACCAGGGAGCTTTGGTTTCCATGGCAACAACACAGGTCAATAGCGACAGTTACACCTTCACCAGCCTTGATTGCATTCTGCAATTTGCCATCTCTCTGCTTCCTTTTGTTTGAGTCTCTCTCATTTGCTTAATTCCCTTCTCTGTTGGGGGAATCTCAAAATGCAAAATCACAGGAACTGAATATAAATTAAAAGCCGTGGAGATTTTAATAAAATGCTCAGGGCACTGTTTAGCTTATAATTCCTTGGCATGTGCTTCTTAAAATTGAATCCTACATCCTCAACTTTACAATCTTGCTTCCTCTATCCTATTGCATTTAGAAATTTTTTTGCTGGTAATACCCTGTAGCCTTTTGAAAAACTCAGCATCATTTCTGCCTTCTAAGATCATATTATTCTGACATGATGAATATCAGATTTGTTAGGATAAAGTCCAAACTCTCTGACCTATTATATAAAGCCCTGTATCATCTGACCTTTACTTACAGATCCTTCCTTCGTCTTGTCCTTTTCCTTCTCCATATTATGCTCAAGAGGTATGTTTTTTTAGTCTTCTCTTGGGTTCTTGAACACACCAGAACACAAGCATCGGAACTCCTTTGTCTCACGAGCCCTCTAAGTGCTAGGATAGTGTCTGTTTCTACATTTTTCACTCACCAAACCCACCACTGAATTCCCAGTGCCCTTCCGGGGCTCGATACATCCTAGGCATTGGCTAACTATTTGTAAGGTGACTGAAATCACTTTACCTTACTCGATCATTTCAGCTATACGTTGCTATACATTTCATGACCTTGGTGTTCTATGACCTCTTTCGATACCACTAGAAGCATCTCTGAGAAGAAGCTTCTCATTCAAGGTATGTTTGCAATCTTCCCATCCTCCAGAAGAATATCAGTGCATAGCCACTCACTCAACATGGACAAGTTCCAAAATCCCTGGTCTGGTTCACTGTTTCACGACAGGTTCCGTTAAACATTGATATCGAGGACTAGCTCACTGTAGTTCTTCAAACAATATATTTTAAATTTAATAAATAAAAGTGCTAATTCAATAAAATAAATGGCATTAATGAGCCATGCACCCATAGGTATCAAATAAGTCCTCTAGCTTCTGTCCATGGGCCCGAGGCCACTTCTTCCTACGACATACACAGTATTGCAATAGAGAGCTCATCACTTAGAAGGCAGGGAAGAACAGGGATGACCTGTTGTTTCCCAAACATGACACCACCTGGCTTCAGGGACTGGGATTCACAGGGACAAACCTCATTTGTTTGGGGCAGGCATTGATGTTGAGAATGTAGCTACTCAGCACAGCAGCCACCTCATCCCCGCCCCACAATTTTCCATGGTTGCAACCATTCGAGGTTCCATTGACCAGTGATCAACCATTGTCTATGCGTGTGAAATGGAATTCCTAAATAATTCATAAATCTTGCACAGTCCTGCTCCATCCCACCTGGGACGTGGTTCATCCCTTTGTCAGCTGTTCCCACTCTGCCCATGTTCCCTTGCTCACTGTTCACTCATCAGTGGGCTCACTTATGAGATCCACTGCCACAGTGTGGCAGGACTTGTGTTCAAGTCACCCTTACTTGACTTAATTATGGCCCCCAAATGCAAGAGTAGTAAGGCTGGAAATTTGAATATGCCTAAGAAAGTCATAAAGTGCTTCCCTTAAGTGAAAAGGTGAACATTCTTGACTTAATAAGGAAAGAAAAAATAAATCATATGTTGATATTGCTGAGACCCATGCTGAGGAAGAAACATCTATCTGTGAAGTTGTGAATAGCATATGGTTATAATTGTTTCATTTTATTATTAGTTAGCTTTATTAATCTCTATGTCTAATTTATAAATTAAACTTTATTATAGGTGTGTATGCATTGAAAAAAGCAGAATGTATGTAGGGTTTCGCTGGTGGTACTGGAACCTATTTCCCTCGATAAAGGTGGACTATTGTACAGCACCTATTTGATACTGTAATAATTTGAGGTCAATGTTGTTAACACGAACATTTTTTGAACTGTCAGTTTTCTTTTTTAAATTATTACCAGGTAACCTGTGTAATAATATCCTCCCCTCATGTCTGAGTCTTCTATTTCACCACTAATTCAATCTCTGTTCCTGAGTGACACCCCAAACTTGACCCCAATCCCTGAGTTTGGCCTATGTTTAATTTCAGATATTTGAAGGACACTGGATACAAATTTACAGTAGAAGGTCAGGCATGGTGGCTCATGCCTGTAATCCTAGCACACTGGGAGGCTGAGGCAAGTGGATTGCCTGAGTTCATGAGTTCAAAACCAGTCTGAGCAAGAGTGAGACCTCATCTCTAAAACCAACTGGGTGTTGTGGTGGGCACCTGTAGTCCCAGCTATTCAGGAGGCTGAGGCAAGGGAATCACTTGACCCCAAGAATTTGAAGTTGCTGTGGGCTATGATGCCATGGGACTCTACCAAGGGCAACAGAGTGAATCTCTGTCTCAAAAAGCAAAAACAAACAAACAACCCCCCCCCCAAAGTAACAGTAGATGCTGAGCTATATGGGTGAAATGCTTCAAAAAAACATTGGAGCAGGAGAGTTCAGGTATGAAAGTCTGGCCTAGCCCTAGAGAAAGAGTGGTGTGGACAGCAGCAGGGAGTCAAGGAAAGGCCACAAAAAACATGAACAGCTGTGCTGAGCTTGCACAAGCTAAAGGAGGCTTCAAAGGCACCGAAGAGGGAAGAAGAGGAAGCCAGAGTGCAATGCTACAAAGTGATCCTAGAGGACAAACACTAAAGGGTAGATACTGGACGTATCACCCTCTGAATTAAAAAAAAAAGTAGTTATCATGATTTAGAATAGCAATTAAAAATGTATCTGCTGGGTGATAGAACAAAATACTATAGACTATCAGCCTAAAACCACAGGCATATTTTCCTCATCAAGATCAAGGTGCAGCAGATTTTGTTCTTGCAAGGGCTCATTTCTTGGCTTGCAGAGGGCTGCTTTTTGCTGTGTCCTCTGCTGAGAGAGAGAGAGCAGGGGAGTGGAGAGGGGGAGAGGGGGAGAGGGGGAAAGAGGGAGAGAGGGAGAGAGGGAGAGAGGAGAGAGGAGAGAGAGACTCTCTGCTTTCTTCTTGTAAAGAAACTAATCCTATCATGAGAAGCCCACCCTGACAACCTCATCTAAACCTAATTACCTACCAAAGGCCTTACCTCCAATCACCAGCACATTAGGAGGCAGAGCTTCAACATATGAATTTCAGGGGACACAGCATCACGTCCATAATGATGTGGACATCCTCTCCACACTCTTGATTATTTCCTCATTCTCTCCTCCATGGAGCCCAATATCCTAACCTCCCACTGCTTGGTCTCCTCTCCTCCTACTCTACCTGGTCTAAGCAGTACTGGGGAGGTTGGAAAGCAGAGCTTTCAATGGGCTAAGCCAGCCTCCTTTTGCTGTGGAGATCAGTGATAGGCTGATGAGTAAGGAATAAGGCCGATTGTGGTAAAATGTTTCCAGGTGCAGACTGAGAGCAAGGTCGAGGAGCCAGGTGTTCCTAGTTGCTAATGGGGGCCACAGAGCTTCACAGAGTCTGGCCATGAATGAGAGACTGTGAGCTCTCCCACATTCCTGTGAGTATAGAGCAAAGTACACTCAGTACATCTGATGCTGCGCTCACCCTCCCCCAACCAATATTCATCTCCCTTTAATAGTGGTGCACATGGTTACTTTTGCTCCTAGTTTATCCCAAATACAAACTGCTGCTCTCAATTGATTTAAACCAACTTTATTATCTTTATCCTTCACAGACAATTTTTACTTTTAAGATTTTAAGAAGGGAGAGAAATAGTGTCATAGAGCAGTGGTTGGTCTCCAACCTTTTTGGTTGGCACCAAGGACGGGATTCATGGAAGACAATTTTTCCATAGATGATATGGGAGTGGGGTGGGACAGGAGGTAGAGCTCAGGTGGTGATGCTGTGCAGCCCAGTTCTGAACAGGTCGTGGCTGGTACTGCTCCAGGGCCCAGGGGCTGGGGATGGCAGGTACAGAGGGTGATGATGAAAGGCAGAGAGAGATGGAGACAGAGAAGGGAGGAGGAGAAGGAGGAGAAGTACTGGTGAGGAAGGGAGGGGAAGTGAGAGAGGGAGAGGGGAAGAGAAGAGGGAATAGAAGAGGGATGGAGAATGAAGGGCGTGTATAGGAAAGAGGGAAAGTTGAATGTCTACAACCCTTACTTCCTTCAGCTTCCCACCCCCCAAACTGCTCGTAAGGTAAGGAGGGAGAGGTTTTCAGTTGATAAAAAAACTTGCAATTAATTTAAAAAGGATCTCATGGTAAGAACATGTTAGGGATCATTGACTTTTTACTGTTTTTTTTCTGGTGAAAAAGGTAAAAGAAAGATAAATATTCATTCTCTCTCTTGTTAAATGAAATTTATGGGTGTCCACTGATTTAGACCAAGCTTCTGCACTAGGCCCCAAGAGACCCAAATAGTCATGTTAAAGTTCATGCCACCAAAGTGAAGCTCGTCCATCTGTGAGTGGTTTTCCTAACCTGAAAAATCAGGAGAGAGGTCATGCCCTTTCCCCTTATTTCTTCTTCATGGCTGAAACATGGATGTAAGGGCCGGAGATTCAGCAGCCATGGGGTAGCCATGACATAAGACATACATGGAGATAAAAGTTAAAACTCTAAAGATGGCAAAGAGAAGATAGAAAAAGAGCCTGGATCTTTCCATATGGCATCACCCAGCTTATGCTAACTATTGAATGCCTGCCTGCTGTCTCCTTTTTATGGGAAATGAATGAAACGTGAAGAGTCTGTACAGTCTGGTTTTCTGTTGTCAGCATCCCAACTCATTCCTTACTGGTACAGCCACCAAACCTATTTCCTCTTTAAGTCTTACTCATCTCAGTAAAGTAGCTTTATAATTGCCTGTGTTGCTCTAGCCGGAATTAAGGTAACTGTCCTACAGCCACCTCCCCAATATTACCCTCCTCCACCAACACACACATGGAATCCATCAGTAAGTTCAGTGCCATTTCCTTGAAGAACATGCCAATAATGTCAAGGTCAGTATCTGCACTGCAGCCATTCTACCCTAACTTAAATGGGAAAGCTTCTAAACTCTCCTACCCACTTCCATTTTGCCTCCTTGAAGTCAAGTCCTAGCCTAAACCCTTTACTGATTCCAGTTGTCCTGTAATAGAGTCACAGCCAAAGACCAAGACCTATGAGTAGGTGTATGTTCCTACTGTGCCCTCCTTCACCAACCCCCAGGGTTTACTCCAACCCTCTCCCTGGAAGCTCTGGACATAGTGTCTTTTTTTTTTTTTTTTTTGCAGTTTGGCCAGGGTCAGATTTGAACCTGCCACCTCCAGCCTATGGGGCTGGCACCCTACTCCTTGAGCCACAGGCACCGCCCCATAGTGTCTTTCTGTAAGTTCCCAGAGCACAGTAAATTTGTTTATGCTTCATGTTCTTTTTACATGTTTAATACTCAGCCCATCTCACTTACATAGATAGCTCCTTTTTAAACCTTCAAGTCTCAGCTTAAATTATCCTTACAGAGGGTTCCACTGACCATCCTATTAAAATTAAAATCCTCTCCCCCACCCAATCCCAATGCTCTCAAAATCAGAAAGTTTTTGTTTGTTTGTTTGTTACATCTACTACCATATTTATGTGTATCATACAGAGTCCACCTGGGGAAATAGAAACCAGTTGCTGGTTTTAACAGAGGTAATTTCATATAGAAAATCAGCTGAATGGGTATTGACAAACAAAAGGGGGGCACAGTACCACAGAGATAGTTACTGTGGGAAGCAGCTGCCATAGGGTGGGGGTTATCAGAACCCAGAGGGGAAGCCCTGCAGAGCTGGGGCTTAGGACTCTCAGGCTGCCTGGTGTCTCCTACTGGTACCTGGAGAGCTTGGAGGAAGGCCTGAGAGCTGGTTCTCTGGAGTCTAAGGGAGGGTGACACCTGACTCATGCTGGCACTTCTGATGAGATATAATTAGGGTGACCAGATTTTAACATCAGTTAGGCAGGACAACATGGTGGGGGGGGGGGGCGGGACGGGGGCAGGGCAGGGGCAGGGGCAGGGCAGGGCCTGACAACAATGCAAACTTTGATAAGCAGTTCTTCATAATCATTTCTCAGCAATTGTTTGTTATTATTAAAGTTTAACATTATAAAATTAACAAAAATAATATAAAACTCATATTCTGGTAAAATAGCCACATGGCAGCCGAAAACCGTATATTCCCTTCTTGTTCTCCCATCCTGATCGTGCATTCTTTCCAAAAATCAGAACTTTTTTAAAACGCAGCGGGACACAGGACAAATTGTTCAAAAGCAGGACGGTCTTGCCAAAAGCGGGACGTCTGGTCACCCTAGATATAATGAGGCTGGTTTTGGGCGTGAGGGAAGAAACTTAGAAGACTGTAAATAGCCAGGGATCCTGGAGGAAATTACATGGCAACAGTACCTGCTGGGACAAAGAGGACAAAAAGAAATAAGTCCCTTTTCCTCCCTATTGTTTTCCGTTTTTCCTTAGCGCCCCCTGTTGGTAGATCCTAAATAGGTCCATCTAGCAAAAGAGAAATGTTCGCAGTTTCAGGCGAAGCAATTCAGAGACCTATACAAAAGAGTGGATTTGGAGATGATTTACCATAGCTTCATAAAAAACATAGTATTTATTTGTTTGTTTATTTGTTTATTGCCTTTTTCTTGCTACTGGATGGTATGTGTTCAGGACTATGTCTTTTTGCTTTAGTACCTCCCCATCCCCATGTGCCTGGCACAATAACAATCAGATACTCAATAAGTATTCCTTGGATGGATGAATAATGGATGGATTTATTAGATTTTTATCAAAACCACGTAGGAAAAGGTACAATTCAATTCTTGTCAATTGAATAAGTATTGTGCCTCATGTGATGTTGTAGGCATGGGGCTAAGAATATGACTTTCTCTTTAGCTGGAAATCTAAGGCATTCTCATATGAAGTTAAGTAATAAAATGTCATTCAATAAAAATCATATGTTTAAATGCCTGAAGAATTCAGGAGGTAGCAAAATGTACAGGATAACAGAAAAGAAGAAAAAGTAAGTGTAGGTTCGGAATGATTCAGAACACTTATGGAAGAAGCCACACTCTGAGGCAGGCTCAAGAGGAGGCAGGCAGCCGAAACTCTGGAGGGGGGATGACTTCAGCAGGTTTCATGATAATTCTGATGGAGGCTGAGAAGTGCTGAAATAGTAGAACTCACTGGGAAAGTAAATTGGAACCAACTGTGGAGAATTATGAATTCTGGAATTATAATCTTAATTATGTCTTGTGCAAAGATGGGATATTAAAAGGTTTTAAGTAAAATAGTAATATGGACATTTTTCAGAAGATAAATCTGTATCATGGGAAACTGATTAAGTAGGTAGAAAGTAGAGATGGGAAGACCAGTGAGGACACTGACAATAATTCTGAGCCAGAAAAAGACAGTGAAGGTAGAAATAGAAGAAAGTGATAACAGGTAACAGTTAGAAGGAAGAATCAATATGGCATCATGCAGCTGTCATCCAAGGCAAGGGGGAAGGTGGGAGGACACTTAGAATGAATCCCACAGTGATACACACAGAAAGAATTTAGAAAGGTGGCAAAAAAGAACAGACCATCTACTTTCATCAGAACTTGATTAATAGTGGCATCATGCAATAAAGGTCACAGTGAACATTATCCTCTAATAACAACACTCGCTATTGTGAGAACCCAGTATTAATCTGGAAGAATGTATATATCTTCATCTTGAGGAACTTGAGAAGTGCTAGGCTTCTGGAAGTTGTAATACTCAGAGGATGTCTCATTTCCATAGATATGGTCCTGGAAGTTAGACTGCCGAGTGTTTTCATACAGTTCCTTGTCGGTTTCTTCCATAGCCTTGGGAGGACCTGTTTGCACATTTTCATAGTTCTCTTGGATGTTAGTTCCCTCAGCGGTGGATCTGCACTTTTGGGTTTCAACTGAGGTGTTATGCTTTAAGCCAAAAATGCGAGGACTCAAGATGGATGTTTTGGTATAGTCTTTTCTCTTGCTGCCTCTTCTTTGCAAAACCTTTGGTAAAGTAAATCGTGTGCTATCGTTGGGTTTCCAGTGCCAAACACACCCAATTCCACAAATCATCACGAGTAAAAGAAGGGCAGTTCCTACAAGAATAGCTGCTGAAGTGTTTCCATAGCTCTTCAGCATCTTTGCACAAATGGTGCTCTTTAGCAGTTGGGTGCTCCCCTTAGTAAATTGACAGGTGCAGACCAGTGTAATTCCTTGCAACCTACTGTTGTTCCAGAATGAGTTTGGAATCTCTTTGAGGCATTTCTTTTGCAGATCTGGAAGAACTTTATTGGTAATGTCCTGCTGCAGTTGGAGGAGAGTCTGTATAAACTTATCTTTGGTAGATGGCTCCCTTTGTATGTGACGCTGTTCACACTTCAACTGTTAATGTGTCATTGCACCATATCAGGGCTGTTTCATTCCATTCCACTTCCCTTTCTGTCAATGAATCACAAAATGAAGCAGAAATGAGTGGAAGATAATAGCAGACTAGGAAGGTCAAGAAAAGGGAGGTTGAATGATCTGCCATTCAGAAACCTGCTATAAATTAAAAATATGTTAATTGCATATTTATTTTATAGCATAACCAAAAATCTACAGTTTTTACCAATGCATTAAACACGAGCATTTAATGACTTCTTTTTTTCTCAAGACAGAAACTAACTGTTGTGAACAAAGAAAAAGTGTTAGAAGAACCTGTCCCTGCCCAATAAAACCAAGTGGTTTTATTACTTAGATCTCAACATGGCTTTGACAGTAAGAATAACAGTTCCAAGGGAAAGGTAATGTTCTGAATGCCATAGAACTAATGGGACAAGAGCACGCACTTGCAACCTTTCTGTTTCCTATCGCCTCCTCTGGGAAGCCTTGCCCATCCTTCTTTGGAGTGGACAGGGCCAATGTCTTTTCCTTCATTGCGCCTTCCTCTGGATCCCGTGTCAATGAGTCTATGCTCTATTATAACATAATACCCTCAATGATGAGGGAATTGTATGTCTTCTTACTTGATTAAGTGGTGGGCAAGGATCGAGTTTTTCATCTTTAGGAAAAACCTTTATTTTTCAAGGATAATATAATCCCTATCACAGAAAAAAGCATGCAATCAATAGTTATTGACTGAAGAATTAGATTTTAAAATGACTCCAAAGTTTAGCATCTAATTTCTTAAGACTCTAGTTTAAAACGCAAGATAATATCTTTTAAAAGGTATAATTTATGCTTAAAACACGAAAAGAGATCTTTATAGTACAACAAAATATTTCTGGAAGCCTTCCTTTTACAGGCCTTCTCACAACTTTCAGTGTCTTTCATTCAATATCGAATGAGTTTTAGATTATTTTCTGTTCATGCTTTAAAATGAAAAGGAGGAGGAAAGGAGAATTGTTCAACTAGGCTGAATATGCTATTACGATTTTATTAACAAAATATATACGGTAATAGTCTATTTTCAGTCTAGACACAGAAATAGTTACAACCGACAGTGTTAAGGGTGCTTGTGGGATGGTTATTATCATCTACTGAATGTTGTCTTCAATAATATTCAGTTAAAAGCTTATTTGGGGTGAACTTCTAGCCTATATGGATTATCTCATTTGATCCTATAGCTGCCATATGAAGTAGGTACAATTGCTGTTCTCATGTTATAAATGAGAAGAGAGGATTAAAGTGGTTAAATAACTGTCTCAAAAAGTAAAATATGATTGAATGAGGATTCCAGTAAAATTTGCCTTAAGATATTATTATCTGTTAAAATATCTGTAAATGGCTATCAGGTGTATCCATTACTAAATTCGTATAGCTTGATTGGCTCTGGGGTTCTTGAGGGCTGGAAACCATATATAATTTATCTTTGTATTACCAGCACCAGCCCCAAACACAGAATAACTAATTGGTGAAATATTTTTTAATAAATGGAGCAATCTGCTTGCAGAATAATGATAGTAATGAGAGGGAAAAAAAAAAAACAACGGAGTGGTACCTTCTCTTGCTGAGTATTCATGTACAATAAGAAACTTTTATAAATTTGTTCAAGGTTAAAAAAGATCAATGGGCAAATTTTCAGTTTGGAATTTTACATGACCGAATGAATTGGGTTATTCAAATTAACCAAATTCAAGTTAATTTATAAATGTGTTTGATAAAAATATTGGCACAGACACTTCATATCTAGACACCTTTTAATTTCCTCAAAACTTTTGGGAGCAAGTCTGGGGTTGAAAACTGTATCATCTACCCCATAGATTTACGATCTGTAGGGCTCTTCCTCTCAAAGGCAGACACTGTGCTTGCATTCAAGGGCAAAAGTTTGACAAATGACTTTAACCATGAGGACCTACTTCCTTTCTGCAATAGATTATATATATATAATGGTCAATTATTTCTGTAATTGTATGCCAGAATATTTGAAATAAAATTAAAAAATAAATTTCAAATATTGATGGAAATTAATCAACTTTTAAAAAAGCGCTAGGCCTTCAGTGAAGCAAGGCTGACAGTTGGAGAAGGCTAAGTAGGAACTATCCTCTGGAACTGAGGATAAAATTACACATTGTCTTTGTAGCTTCCAAGAGGAGAATTTACTTTTACTATCTGTCTCATCCTCTGTGAAGGAGGCATTAAATGTTAAAATTGTTTATAAGGTGTTCAATGAGCTAAAGCCAAGAAAACATTTTATAGGAAAGGAAAGGCATCCTTTCCCTTTCTTTCTTCAAAATAACATCGTAGGAAAAATCCTGAGGGACACAAACACAGACCCACTGTATAAAGAAAGGAGGATTTTGAACAGAGCCCTTCAAATGTGGCTTAACACTTAAATAAGTTTCACCTTGTCCCATTTGAAATAACACTACAGAAACTAACTGTTGTGAACAAAGAAAAAGTGTTAGAAGAACCTGTCCCTGCCCAATAAAACCAAGTGGTTTTATTACTTAGATCTCAACATGGTTTTGACAGTAAGAATAACAGTTCCAAGGGAAAGGTAATGTTCTGAATGCCATAGAACTAATGGGACAAGAGCACGCACTTGCAACTGAATAGGAGGCGATAGGAAACAGAAAGTTTGCAATCTGTTTTAATTTTGGAAAGCAGTTCCAACAGGTTACCTAATAATTAACCATTTTTCTTCAGTCATAAATTATTGATTACCTTTCAAGGCAGTTCATGGCTTTCTGTTTGGAAACCAGGTGACAGCATAGCCTAACGGTATACTCGTTAGCATATACACGGCGCATAAGGAAACATTAACACTGTGCTCAGTTTGTAAATCAGCCCCGCCCAGTGGCTCCCTAAAGCAATTTTTCTGAAAACCGAATTTGACAAGACAAAAAGTCATTGATTAAAGATAACAGTGGTTTTTATGGTTTTTCATGCCCAAACACCTTAAATCAAGTTTTTACTTACCTTCAGGTTGGTGTGCCAAGCTTCTCTCCTTTGTTCTTTTGGTTTATGGTTTAAACCTGCTTTGGTTAAGGACTTGTTCCTCTTTTTCACTCTGGCCAGTGACTTCCTTCTTAACATAACTCCTTCTTTCAGATTATTTAATACTTGCAAAGTTTCCTGGCTCTGGCGGAAGTTCTTATCAGATGCGCCAGAAGCAAGATAAACGTCCTGAGCTTTGAATAAGGAAGTTTGGCCCTTTGTGTTTAGTAAGTAACATTTGTCACCTGGGTCAGAGAATGGTCCATACAACCTGGATGGGTTTTTATTTGAGCACATTTGCAACCCTCACTTTCACGTGCACTTCAAATTTTTTAGGAAGGAAATATTTTACGGGTAGTAACACGTAGATCTTGTTTTGTTATTTGTGTGATTGCTAGAACGGTCCTCGCTTCAAATAGTATGTACCAAGGCCCACAAGTTACAGCTATAGAAGTGAAACCAATGTCCCAATTTGGGTTCAGAAAATGTTAATATGCTTTTACAATTCTTAAATGGGCGTTTCCTAAAGTGTACTCTGTGGTTGGTTACTTGTGGGATAGGCTACTAGGCCTTCCATTAAGTAAATTTGGGAAACACTACTTACCTGAAGTTTCATGGGCATATCAGCATGTTAAAATCTCTCAGCAGCCCTACAGCAAGCAAGCAAAATAAAGCTAAATGTGAAAGAAAAACTGGGTAATTTTGCTTAATAATAGTAGTCAGCAAGCTCTTAGTGCTTACTACATATTTTAAGCTTTTTGTGTCATACTCAGTAATGCTTGATAACAAGGTTGGGGGGGGACTCTGTTATTAGTTCTCTTTTACAGGGTAGAAAATGGAAGCTCAGAGAAGTGAAATAATCACTTGCCTACCATGGCCTGCAGTCTGCCCCCAGCACCTGTGTCCTACACCACTATATTTCCTGCCTTTGTAGGTTGAATAACATATTTTTAACATAGAACCACATAGAACTTAGTGACGATATCCTTCAGAGTCCAGCTGCATGAAATACAAAAGTGGGAGATACTGAGTGAGACAGATGATGGATGAATCGGACAGATGAGAATAAAAAACCATGGAAATTTGCCTTTTAGGTTCTAATGGGACATTTTTAACCACAGAGGATTCACTCTGTATAAAGAGGTTTAAAAAAGAGGAGTTCGTTGCTGAAATATCTGCTGGGCATTGGAAGAACAGCCCATATTATTGATCCATATTAAGCATCGACGTTGTTCTGGCCATTGTGCTAAGTGACAGAGATGTGATAGTGAGCAAGCTCCTTGTGGCAATAAGCCCAGTTAAGAGACTGTTGGCCACACAGATCATTTCAGATCAATGTAATGAGGGCTAAGAAGGACATGGTTATGGACAGACAGGGACAGTACAGTCAAGGAAAAGCGGTATCCAGCTCACTGTGCTCAGGGAAGGGAAGACCTGAGCTAAGCTCCACAGAAAGGGAGAGTTAAGACAGAATAGGAATGTTCTGGGAAAAGGTCCCCTACTGAAGGAAGTTATGAGGTTGTGATGCTATAAACGTGGTGTGCTTTGCAGTCTCACCAGCATATTTAACTGCAGTTTTAGCCACCTGTCTGGATGATACACATGCCTGCCTGTGCAGAAAACCTGCACGTAATAAACTCAACAAAATATTTGCATATCATTATTGATTCCAGAAGTCAAGATAACTGGGTGTTCATCCAGATTTTTCCTTTTCAACTTAGGAAAGTGGTTTTAATACCTTATTGCTTAAGTTTTTCAATGGATAGGTTAGGCCCAGTGGCTCTCACACCTGTAATCGTAGCACTCTGGGAGGCCAAGGCAGGTGGATTGCTTGAGCTCATGAGTTTGAGATTAGTCTGAGCAAAAGTAAGAGCCCATTTCTAACAGTAGCCAGGTATTGTGATCCTCTTCCCTCAGCCTCCTGAAGGGAAACGTGAGCCCAGAAGTTTGAGGTTGCTGTGAGCTATTATAACACAGCACTCCACCAGGACAAGAAAGTGAGACTCTGTCTCAAAAGAAAAAAAAAAAAAAAGATTTTCAATGGAGAAATAAAATAGAGGGATGTCGGGGGATATTGGCTGCCACTTTACTCAAATAGGACATATTTAAGGTAATAAACATTATTATTCTTCTGGTTTACAGAATAAATAATGCATATATTCAAATAGAAATATTGTATAATTATTGAATGGATTAGGTTCTATGTCTTAAAATCTGTTTTTCTACTTTCCAATCTTTGGCCTAGTAAAGACATTTTTACTGTCTTGTTCCTATTCATGCACAGCAATTATGTCTAGGTTTCTGTTTCCTGGTTTTTCTTCTACAATTATACAGTTTGGATAGTAAAGGACTTAGGCAGTAGTTTGTGTTCTAAAAGCTTCTTCTCCTATTAACAAATAGGATAGGATATCAACCACTTTACTTGTGAATTAAATTTCTAGCAATTCCTTTTGGGTCAGTTAGTATCTATTCTAAACATGCCTACTTTTAAATTTTTGAACTGAGTACTATTAGTGACAGTAGACAAGGAATTGTCTTCATGTGTATAGATTTTATTTGAAAGCTTGCCAGGTTAAAGGCATCTTTCTGGATACTCTGGAAGGAACCTCCAAGCCCTATGCAACTTACTAAAGGAATTCTGGGGATCTACATTTCAGTAACATTTTGCTAACTGGGAAAGGTAACATATGGTAGCCAACAAATACATTGTTACTGACGTTAACCAAAAGGGAACTAGTGATTTAGTAAAATGTGCTACTACCTGCCAACTAATAAAGTTTCATTGTGTGAGCCAAGGAGTTATGAAAGTTTTTAACTGAGAAAATTGAAGAGCTGAAGAAGAAAAGAAGACCTGAAAAGGAAGAGGTCAAAATAAAGCCACTGTTGGGTGGTGCCTGTGGCTCAAAGGAGTAGGGTGCTGGCCCCATATGCCAGAGGTGGCAGGTTCAAACCCAGCCCCGGCCAAAAACTTCAAAAAAAAAAGCCACTATTTCTCTGGTTATGCTCTGGGCTCATCCTAATAGAGCTGGTATACTTAAATCACATAATTTTTAGTGTAGGGTATGAATTTTTTGGAAGGGATCTCAGGTATCAGTCAAGGGATTCATTCCCAAACCTGAGAGTCTCAAAATCACTCACACATTTTTTTTTCAAATGCAAATTCCCAGGATCTTGGAGACTCTGCTTCATTAGGTCTGAAGTGGGGCCCAGGGATCTTTATTTTAAAAGTTAAGAGCAAGACCAAGGAATTTATGGGTGGGAGAATGGTATATTAGACTACAAGGAAAGGAATTTTTACTTTTCTTTTTACAGTCTTTTATACTATTTATCATTTTCTGTTAACCTCTACCACTTTTGTAACAAAAAGAAACATTAAAATCTCCTTAGATAAATCTGATGTGCAGCTAGGTTTTGGAAGCATTGATACAAATAAACTCTCTGGCTAAGATAAGTGATGTTGTTTACTCCATAGCCTTTAGGCTAGAAAGTAGAAAATTAGTCTGGATATAACAAGCCAGGCTATCATACTGATCCAGTGCATCTCTGCCTGCCATACACTACCATGCTTCCCTGAAAATAAAACCTACCCCCCAAATAGGCCCTAGCAGGATTTCTATGTATTTGTTAAATATAAGCCCTACCCGGATAATAAGACCTAGTGATGGGCGTGGCTATGCAGTGTATCATGCATTTTGGCGCAGAGAGGAAGACAATCCCTGAAAATAAGCCCTAGTGTGTTTTCCTGAGAAAAATAAATAGAAGACAGTGTCTTATTTGGGGGAGGGAAACACAGTATTTCAATGAGGAGTAGATGGAAAGAAAGTCTTTAGATGTCCTCTTTAAGAGTCCTTTTTTTTTTTTTAAACTCTTCTCACATTATCAGGAGATGCGTATATAAAATAGGAAATTGGGGAGAAGAAAAGGGAGAGAAAAATTCATCAGGGGTGCTGTGGGGAATGAATAAGGAAATGTATAACCCTATCGATGCACTCTTGGAAATCTAACCCCTGGAGGGGGGTTTAATCTAACCTCTCAGGCCTAAAATGATGCCTATGTTAAGGGTTCATGTAAAGGGTAGGTTATGTTTCAGGGCTAAAAAGAAGACACTGAAAGAAAAACAAAGTAAAAAGACCCAAGAATTCCCCTCCTAGGTGTGAACTTAAGGGAAGCACGTACCATTTCTCTTTATGACAGCTTCAGTCATACCAGCCCAAAGAAACAACTCAAAGGTCCATCAGTAATAAAGTAGGTGAGTAAAATATAGTGCATTCACACAATGGAGTTCTACATAGCAATGAGAAAGAACAAACCACTTGTACACACATCACAGACGAAGTTCACAAACATAATGTAAAAAAGTCACACACAAGACTGTACACTGTATGATTCCATTTATAGGAGATCAAGATCATGCAAAGTTTATCCATAAATATATAATGATAGAGGTGGAAGAGTTGTGGTTCTTATAGATAGGGAGGTGTAATAGGAAACCTTTCTCAGACTAATGTTATATTTTTATCTTGCCTCTCGTATGTACCCATTCAAACTGCGTATGTAATGTATGTAAAGTTTATGTGCATTTTATCTTAACTTTTTAAAAAAATTTGAAGTGAATGGTAAAAGAATTAAAGTCATGAAAATTGAGATAATCAGATATACTTTTTATTCATCCAGATTAACATCTTCTTTGCTAGTTACGGTGAAGGAATTCTTTGCTAAATTGTAGGTAGACTTTGCATTAGATGAATTCTAACTTTACCCGGAGCTAAGCCTGAAAGATGGACGTTACTAATGAATTTTGAACTTCAGCCCAGTCAAAATGGGGGCTTTCTACTTTTTGAGATCATGAATATGGTCTCCTATTGGCATACTTTAACTTCCACGAGGAGCATGTCCCCACTCAAAAAACATAAAGCAATTTTATCTAAAAACTTTTTTTTTTTTTTGCTGTTTTTGGCCAGGGCTGGGCTTGAACCCACCACCTCTGGTATATGGGGCCAGTGCCCCACTCCTTTGAGACACAGGTGCCACCCTTATCTAAAAACATTTTTTTGGCATCTTGAGCAAGTGGTACAACTGCTCTGAATCTTGCTTTCTTCATCTGTAAGACAATAATGGATGGGATTATCTTTGAGGTGACTTCAATTTCTATCTTCATCTTTGGAAGAAAAGGTTTGAAACTGGTTTTCATGCTTAGTATATACTTCCTTTTAGTCCAATTCCCTTTTTTCATTATAAGTCTTTCTTAATTGCTGTGCAGATCAGATAACATGAGGTTTGCTACAACTTCAACTAACCAACACACCCTCTTCCTCCACTGTTCTTTCCCTTTTTAATCCTTAAGGTGAAAATAAATGGACATTGAAAAAAATTGAATAGCCATTGAATATGATAAAATGTTTGACATTTTAGTTCTTCACAAATAAAATCAACAATGCCACAATTTAGTATTACTATAGAAGAAACGCCATTCATCTCAGACTGTGTATACAGTTTCACAAGTCATATAACTGATATACTATTGAAACAGGTTTGTTGTTGTTATTTGAAGAGGAAAGTACTATGAACTAGGTTTCATGAAAGATGCCAAATCAGTCATCATTAGATTCTGCCAAACTTCTTTGGTTCTTGCTGAAAGGCATAGTATAGCATATCATAATTTTAAAATAACTAGGCATATTTTGAAGCTGCACACTGTAATGAGGCCAGTAAGAGCTACAAGATTCACAGAGAGACTTTTCTCCCTGGACAGCATCAGGCACTATTACCGTCTCAGGCCGGTGGGGCTTGCTTCTCAGGGGAAAGCACTAATCTGACCCCTTTCCTTTAAGACCCTGTGTGATCTGACTCTGAGTGAGGGGGGCGCAGTGAGCAGGAACTGCTTTACATACATTTTTCTTTTTCTTTCTCTCTCTCTTTTCTTTCTTTTTTTTTTTTTTTTTTTTTACAAATGGGGATGGTGTGCCCTGTGTGACTCTTTACATAAAGGGTAGCACAGGGGGAAGGAAATAAGAAACAAATACCAATAGGGTCCATGGGGCAGGGGACCTGGCTAAAATGGCCATGATAATCACAGTCCACTTTAATGCCATGCTTTGGAAGCTAATTTATCTACAGATGAATTTTGGTAAACATTCACTGAGAACTTGAGAGAGTCAGTGTGAGTCCTAAATGGTTAATAGTCTTGGGTATGCCAGTGTGCTGCTCCTGCTACACCTGCTTCCTGTTGACCATGACCTTCTCTTTAGCTCTATCAGCAACAGATTAGGCTAAAGTCACATTATTCTTTCTTTCAAGATGATGGCCTCCTTGCATTATTTACATTGTTAGTCTGTCCCCTTGTTGTTCTGAGTCTATTCCTGCCTCTGATATTAACTAATTTGGGCCAGTCATCCAATCACAGAGCACCTGAACTTCCTTATCTGTAAAATGGATTTTAATGGGTCAAGGATTCTTAAGACTAGTTGCTCATTAGAATTTCCAGAGGACCTTTTAAAAAGCAAATTATAGCAAAATCTCTGACAGTGTAACTTGAGCATTAGTATTATTTTAAAAAGTTCCCCAGGTATTTAAAGGTCTTCAGCAAGTTAGTGTTGAACACCAAAGGCTTTTTGGAACAAATATTCTATGACTCTGTGCTATATTATTTTCAGTAAACCACTTAATTCTTTGGTTTTCTTCACTATGAAAAGGGAAGTTGAGAGACAGTGTTGCAACAGAAAGCAAACAATCTGCAAAGTACTTAAAGTTCAAGTGAGGAATGTAGGCTACTAACCCCTCCCCCAGAAATTTGCATACTTTCTAAAATAGCACTAATACTTCACATTTATTGAGCACTTGAATGTGTATGTGTCAGACATTTCTTTCCTCCCTTTGTATGAGTTTTCTTTTTTAATCCCCCCCACATGCAAAGGGATGAGTACTATTTACTAGTCTGGAGGTAAGAAAATGAGGCCTAGACAAGTTTAATTACAGGAAATGTCAGAGCTTGAATCCGCCTTAGACCACATGGCTTGAGTCGGGAGCCTGTGCTTTTAAACTGGGCAGTACTATGAACTCCCCTCTTTCTTTTAAATGGTACATCCAGCATCCTGTGATGAAGTCCAGATTAAAATTCTCTGTTCCAAAGGGTATACAGTTGAATCCCTTCCTATTTTAGAATATTTGACCTAAAGATAGTAGCCCTGACTGTGGAGGGTTATATAGCCTGGCAGGCCAGAGCAGCAGAGATCTTGCCTGGGTTTTAAGGAAGTATGAGGGGTTTCAGTAATCGAGGAAATACAAAAATGAGAGGCCAAGCTTCACTGTCATGAAGCTCATTTTAAGAATCTCTCTTCTGTTCAGTTCACAGCGGGGGTAGCATGCTCTAAATGGGGCCAGATTATGGTAACACTTGGCACCTGGTACTACCATGTAGAATGATGCAAATTAGTTCAGGTTTAGCTTATTTTTTTTTTTTGAGACAGAGTCTCACTTTGTCACCCTGGGTAGAGTTCTGTGGTGTCATAGCTCACAGCAACTTCAAACTCTTGGAGTCAGGAGATCCTCTTGCTTCAGCCTCCCAAGCATTTAGGACTATAGGCACCCACCACAATGCTGGTTACTTTTTAGAGATGGGGTCTCACTCTTGCTCAGGCTAATCACAAACTTGTGAGCTCAGGCAATCCACCCACCTCAACCCACCAGAGTGCTGGGAACAGGCGTGGCCACTGCGCCTGCCCCGGTTTAGCTTTGACTGGACTTAGTGAGCTGCTCCAAATAGAGACTGCCCACTTCTCTGCATATGCAAAGATATGTCCAACCCAGCCCCCACATCTCTTTCCTGAACAACTGCAATAGCCTCTTACTGGTCTTCCTGTCCTATCTTGGTTATCCTACAATACTTAAAGTGACAGTGATTATTTCTCAAACTGTAAATCATATCACATCAGCTCCCTGCTTCAGCTCCTTTGGTGGCTTCTTGTATTTTTAGAATTCAACCCCAATTTCTCCAGTAGGCTACAGGGCTCCCTGTGGTCTGGTCCTGGCCTCTGACTGTCACTTTCTCCTGCTTCTCCCTTGCTTGTTGGCCTACAGAGACACTTGCTGCTCTCTGCTGGCCAGGGCACCAGTTGGCCTTTGCCTTGGGCCCTGCCCTAGCTGTGCCCTTCCCATGATGTCCTCCTAGGTCTTCCCAGGCCTGCATCCTTCCTCCCACTCAGGCTTCCCGCTCCAAACCTCCTCAGCAAGGGGGTTTCCTGCACGACTCCAGTTTGCAGTACACCCCTAAGCATGCTGTCACTCACTATCACATTGTCATTCACTGTCACCCTTCACATTTTCTGTCACCCTACACTTACTCTCTCTGTCACTCTAAACATTATCACTCACTAGCTCCCCAACACATGTGCTCCTTCATTCACCTCCCTGTCACCTCCACCCATTGTCACTCATTATCACCCCCTACATGTTCTGTCACTCTACACTTGCTGTCACTGTCACTCTACACATACTGTCACTCACTGTCACCCTACATGGGCTCTCACTAGTTGTCATCTCATTCACGTCATTCACTGTTACTCCTACACATGCTTTCCTGTCACATCTTTACATGCTGTCACTCACTATAACCCCTACACACATTGTCACTCCCTGTCACCCTTACACACGCTCTCACTGTCACACATACACACATTGTCACTCCCTGGCACCATTACATACCCTCTCACTGTCACACATACACATAGTCACTCCCCGTCACCCTTACATACCCTCTCACTGTCACATACACACACTGTCACTCCCTGTCACCCTTACACATGCTCTCACTGTCACACATACACACACAGTCACTCCCTGTCACCCTCACACACATTTTCACCTGCTGTCATTGCTATACACGTGATCATGGTCACACACATGTTGTTATTCACTACCCCGACACACACTCACTGTCACACATGCACACACTACCACTTACTGTCACCCCACACATGCTGATGGGCTTTCACCCCTCTTTGTCCATTTTCATAACAGTATGATCTAGCACTTGGATACTTGGGTATTTTGTGTTTACTCTTTTATCTCTCATGAACTTATTGTTAAGAGCAGTAAACAAGGAAGACTAGGACCAGTGTCTATAATATTACCTGGAAGGGGCTAAATAAATTTTTTTTATTGATAAATGAAAAAAAAAGGCATTATTGGCTCGGCGCCTATAGCTCAACTGGCTAAGGCACCAGCCACATACACCTAAGGTGGCGGGTTCGAATCCAACCCAGACCCGCCAAGCAACAATGATAGCTGCAACCAAAAAATAGCCGGACGTTGTGGCGGGCGCCTTTGGTCCCAGCTACTTGGGAAGCGGAGGCAGGAGACTCACTTGAGCCCAGGAGTTGGAGGTTGCTGTGAGCTGTAATGCCACGGCACTCTACCCAGGGGGACAGCTTGAGGCTCTGTCTCA
>CAUYTI010083322.1:0-17193 GCA_963575145.1 Galago senegalensis
GTCCCAGCTACTTGGGAGGCGGAGGCAAGAGACTCTCTTGAGCCCAGGAGTTGGAGGTTGCTGTGAGCTGTAATGCCACGGCACTCTACCCAGGGGGACAGCTTGAGGCTCTGTCTCAAAAAAAAAAAAAAAAAAAAAAGAAATGCAAACTTCCAACAAAACTTTACTTTTTAGGTTAGCATTTATCAAAATTTGCTATTCACTTAGGTTGTTTGGATCAATTGTGTAACACTACTCATTGCAACACTAACTCAATTCAAAAAACTCTTAGAACCTGTGGTTGCAAGAATTTTAAAATGTATAAATTTTAATTTTTATACATATGTTTGATAGATGAAAGTACAGTGAGATATTCAGTACAAGACTTCCTCTCATAATTCTATTACATTAGCATAAAATTCTAAAGAGGAAGTAGACTGGAAATAAAATTTCAGAGAGAAAATGGAGTACAAGTTTTGCTGCTAAGGTGAGTTGTTTGTGTATTTCTTAAACGGATGACTATGAGTAATAAACTGATGGTATTTAGATTCCACTGAGATACATTTAAAAGAGTGATGTCACAGATTTCTTTTTAAATGTCAATATTTACAATATGTCAGAATTTACATTTTTTACAATTATTTAAATGTATGCTATAATTATAGATATAAATTTTTAAATGTGCAAAAGAGAGCATGGTTTTCTAAACTATTTTAGAGTCCTTGAGTAAAAAAAAACTCTACAGACTGATTTAGCATGAGATACCAAATTTTGTATTATTCTTTAGCTGTCTAGGTGTCTTGGGGATATTTAGAATGTGGTCTTGTGTCACTCACTGTAAATCTGGGGAAATTAATTGAACTTGAGTATTGACCAAGTGTCATCACCATTTTCACTTGCAAGTAGAGAGACAGAATTGGATACAAGCTCCAAATCTTTGATTCCTTACTGAGAGACAGCTAGTGTCATGGGAAGTGCAGTCTTGAAACCACACCCATGAGGACGGCTATCATCAGATAAAAATGAGAGAAGCTACTGGAAAAAGCACTATGATGATTCCTCAAAAAATTAAAAATAGCACTACCATATGGTCCAGCGATCTCACTTCTGGGTATATACCCCAAAGAACTGAAAGCAGTATCCCATACACCGATGCTCATGGCAGTGTTGTTCACAGCTGGCAAAAGGCGGTGGGACTGCAAAGCCCCTCTCTGGACAGTTGTATGGAGATCCCGCAAAGAACTAAAAGTAGACCTACCATTGGATCCAGCAACCCCACTATTGGGTATCTACCCAAAGGAAAAGAAAAGGCATTTTATCAAAAGATACAAGCAGTCAAATATTTATTGCAGCACAATTCACAATTGTAAAGATGTGGAACCAACCCAAGTGCCCATCACTATATGAGTCGATTAATAAAATGTGGTGTATAATATATAAATACATACCATGGAGTTTGGTGAACCAATACCTTTTGTAACCATCTGGCTGGAATTGGAGACCATTCTTTTATTTATTTATTTTATTTTATTTTATTTTGACAGAATCTCATTATGTCGCCCTCGGTAGAGTGCCATGGCGTCACAGCTCAGAGCAACCTCAAACTCTTGGGTTTAAGTGATTCTCTTGCCTCAGCCTCCCAAGTAGCTGGGACTACAGGCACCTGCTGCAATGCCCAGCTATTTTTTTTGTTGCAGTTGTCATTGTTGTTTCGCTGGCCTGGGCCAGCCTCAAACCCACAGCCTTGGTGCATGTGGCTGACGCAGTAACCACTGTGCTACGGGCACCGAGCCAGAGACCATTCTTTTAAATGAAGTTTCTCAAGAATGGAAAACAAACACCACATGTACTAATGATTAAAATGGAACTAGTCCATCAACACCCATGTGCACGTTTGGAAGTAAAACTCAAGGGGAGGCTCAGCGCCTATAGCTCAACCGGCTAAGGCGCCAGCCACATACACCTAAGGTGTCGGGTTCGAATCCCCAGCCCAGGCCCGCCAAACAACAATGACGGCTGCAACCAAAAAATAGCCGGGCGTTGTGGCCGGCACCTGTGGTCCCAGCTACTTGGGAGGTGGAGGCAGGAGATTCGCTTGAGCCCAGGAGTTGGAGGTTGCTGTGAGCTGTAATGCCACGGCACTCTACCCAGAGGGATAGCTTGAGGCTCTGTCTCAAAAAAAAAAAAAAACTCAAGGGGAAAGCAGCAGGTAGGAGGGGCAGGAGGGAAGGGGTAACTTAATACCCAACGGGAACAGTGCACACTGTCCAGGTGAGGGGCACACTTACAACTTCAACTCAAACTATACAAAAGCGACTCATTTAACCAAAACATTTTTACCTCCATAATATTCTGCAATTTGTTTTAAAGGTAGTAATAACCTAAATTCCCATCAACAAATGAACAGATAAATAAACTCCGATCTATTCATACAGTGGAATATTACTGAGCATCAGAGAGGAAGGAAATTCTGGTACACGCCACAATATGGCTGCACCTTGAGGAGTTCATGCTAAGTGAGCTAAGCTAGTCACAGAGGGACAAGTACTGTGTGATTTCATCTGTATGAGGCACCTTGAATAGTCCAGCTCAAATATAGACAGAAAGTAGAGTGGTGGTTAACAGGCACTGGGGGCAGGGGAATGAGGAGTTATGGTTTAATGGGTGCAAAATTTGAACTGGCAAGATTTAGAACATTCTGGAGATGAGGCTGGGTGTGGCGGCACACACCTGTAGTCCCAGTTCCTTGGGAGACTGGAGCTGGAGAACCTCTAAAGTCAGGAGTTTGAGTCCAGCCCTGACAACATAGAGAGTCCCCATTTCTAAAAAAAAGAAAAGAAAAAAGTTCTAGAGATGGATGATGGGATAATTACATGACAAAGTGAATGCACGTAATGGCACCAAACTGCACACCGAAACATAGCTAAAATGGTAAATTTGATCTATGTGTATTTTTACCAGTTTTTTTAGGTATGTGACCTTGAATGTGTTGCCTAAACTCCCTGAGCCTCAGTCTTCTCCTGACTGAAAGGAGGATTGTTACGAGAATGAGAACAGATCTGGAGAGGTTGCTGTGGCTGCCAACCCTACAGGCCAAGGCATCACCATGCAGGCCCCTGGGGTGTTGACTGCTGACACCACCCACAACTGCATTCCTCTCTAGGCACTGGCCTCCAAAGGGAGCTGCCTGCCCCAAGGGTCTGACCCCTCTTGGGAGACAGCAGCTGGTTGATACCAGCTTCCAAGCCCCAGCCCGCTCACCCCAGCTCAAGAACACTCTGAAGGGCCCGTCCCAACCCCATGGTCGAGGTCCCTCCTCCCAGTTCTGCTTCTGCCACATTCTTAGGTGGTGGAGAACACGTCTCAAGCAAGCAGATCGGCCTCTCCGGGTCTGTTTCCAGGTGCCTCTGCCCTGCTCCGCATACTCTGAGAAGCCCCCACTGGTCCCAGAAGGAAGCTACAAGGCTCGTCATTGACATGACCCAGCCCCTAGCCTGTCCCCTGCTCTTTCTCTATCCCTTCCCCTGCCTCACTCCTCTCCAGCCCCCCAGCCTCCAAGATTCCAAGCCTGATTCACTTGAAGGAACCCCTGGGTGAGCCTCTGCACACCAGCTGCTCCCTCTGCCTGGACACTCCTTCCTCTAGGTCACCTCCCCAGAGAGGCAGGCGTGGCCTCAAATACCTCCCACGTGCACCCCAGACCCCTCTCTATCCCTTTACCCTGCTTTGTTCTTCCTCCTGGCATTTATCATTGCCTGAAATGATAGTTTATACTCATTGGCTTATAAGCACTAGAATGGCCCCCAAAGGCAGGGACTTTCTCTGCCTTGTGCCCTGTGGTACTAGAATGCCGGGCACATAATACGCACTCCAGAAACATGTGGAGAGAATTGGTGAGTTGGAGACAATGTGCCCCGTGCAGACCGTATGTCAGGGCCTCACAGATGGTACTTTATTATTTTATTATATTTCTTGTCTGGCCAGCTCAGTGGATGTCAGATAAGTCCTTCTTTTGTATCTTTTTCTACAGCGCTAGGCACAAAACCGGTCCATAAATACTTCTTAACTAGACTTTGCATGTTCTGAAGCCAATGGGAAGAGAGAACTGAGATTATTTTTGTCCAAGCTGGCGGGCTGGTTCTATTCCATGTGAATGGCCAAGATTCTATCACAGCACATCAGGTCTCTATTAAAATTAACTATAATCAGACTCTATCCATCCAGCACTTTGCAGGGAGAGAAGATGACAGAGGCTCCTCTCCAAAGTCATTCTGGCCTCTTGTGGAGGCAGAAGGTGGCTCTGAGGCCCCGTGTGACATTTCTTCACTCTAATAATCAAAAAATTTTAAAATATTACTCAATAATCTCTTAGAAACTATAAAAGGGAGGCAATAGATGTGATCTCTGTCCCCAAATCGCATAAAGTCAAACTGCTGACAGCAGAAGAGAGACCCATTGTTTCGCACCTGTTCCCTAACTGGTCTCGTTGCCCGCGGCAATTTCCTCTTTCATTTCCCCTGCAGGTCTGACGGGAGTGCACTGCGGGCCTTCCTGCCTATGTGACATCCATGTTCCTGGTTGTGCCTGTGACAGTGCATTTTAGAAGTTCTATGGCATGCAGGATCTCCTATTTTGCTGTATTCACGGAGGAGCGAACACATATGTGAAGCTTAAATGCCACATCTGATGACACTGTCATCGCGTTTCTCTGCTTGGTGAAACAAGCCTTCAGAAAGTTGTTTTTTTAGGTGTGTGACCTTGAATGTGTTGCCTAACACGTAACTCTTTGCTCTTCTTTCTTTTTTGCAGATGCAAGAGAACCTAAGACAGGGAAGCCATGTTCCTGCCACCAGGAATGCCTTCAGAGGAAGGGAAGGATGGCCCAGCAGGTGCCAGGCCCTGTGTTGGGGAAATACACAACCAATTTCTAATGTAACGCACCCACAACACTTTGAGGTAACTGGTATTGTCCTCAATTTACAGATGAGGAAAGAGGTTAAAGAGATAAAGTAATATACCTTAGGTCACCGCGAGGGCAAGTAATAAACCAGGATTTGAACAGCGCTTCCTCTCATTCCAAAGTCTCATCTATGATTCTGAGATCCTGCAATTCCCCCTTGAAGTGAGCACTGCCTCTCTTGGGCTCAAGCTTGATTTTCCTCCTTAAAGTAGCTCCTTCTCTGCCCTGGATCCTATTTCAAAACAACCACCACCATAAAAAGTGGCCCTACCCAATTAAAAAATGTTATCAATCTACAATAAATAAAACAGAATGGTGAACAAGGAAATAGTAGCATTCAGAAATAAACTCAGTTATGTGAGAAAAAGAGGTGTTCAGATCCGTGGAAAGTGGATTGTTCTATAAACACTACCAGGAAACTCAGGTAGTGAAACAATTAGTGGATGCCCAGTAAGTGTCTGTAGTTAGTTTATTGTAAAATTAAACAGGATAACACGTGGTCTCCAGCTTCCGCAGTAACTGCGGAGAAAAGAGATTGAGGGTAACTTTTAGAGTTCTGGACTTCGGAAGTTTCTACTTAATTCTCACACAGTCTCCTCTCATACTTTCAGATTTACAGAAGTATTTTCACTACCCCATTAGTGCAGGGCAGATGTTGTTATTCTCACTTTCTATATATGGACACTGAGGCTCAGAGGTAACAGTCGCAGCTGGTGGCTGGTGTGGCCGTGTGAAACACGGCTTCCTGACTCCTCCTGCGGTGATCTTACTGTTACACTCGCCACATATGGTCTCTCCCCACCCCCACACTCATGCTCACACTGCACAATTTAACAATGAAAAATAAATAACACCCACACATTAATATTAACACAATCACGGTGTTAATTTCTGTTAGTCTTTGTCCGTGGCACACCTATTCTACACAATTATAATCATTAATGACGAAGTAGGGCTCATTTTCCCACTTCACATTGTCTCCTGATCACCAGTGTTGCTGCAAGTTTTGTAGCAAATGACAGATGTACATCTTTCCTTTCTCCTCCACACTCCTCATCTTTAGAGTCATAATGGAAATCTCCAACCCAATCGCCCTGAAATGAAGTTCATTCATTTGAGTGAGTACACTCAGTTGTGTCCCTTTTCACAAGTCCCTTCTCCCTCAACAAGAAGTCCACTCTCTTTCCCTGCTCCATCGGGAACTTTCAGGGCTGCGTTTGGGGTTTCTCTCCTACAGGCTCACGCCCAGGTGTAGGCAGCATAAGGAGGCGTCTGTTACCTTCTCCAAGTTTATAGCCGTTGCATTCCTGTTAAGGATTCACTCTGAATCCTTTTTTAACCTGTGGCTTCCCAATTTAGCCTTCCCAGGACAGTCATCACTAACACTATGATTCACCCCATGGTTTCCTCCCTGGCAGGGAGAAATTTCACACTGAACATTCTCATCACCGTTATGCATACAGTATGATTCATGGAGAACAGACTCAGCTTAGCGTATTAAATAAATCATTGTTTTCAATCGTCCACACTGTATGTTAAAAAAAGAGAGAGATTTTTATATACCTAATACTCTCCCCATTTCAGGAGATAGAAATGGTGTCATAGAAACATATCCTCACTTGATTAGTCTCTGTTTGGAAACAATGTAGGCAGACAGAGTCTCAAAAAAGATACATTTTGGTCAGTGCCTATCCTAACTTCCTTAAGGCCAAATTCAGTTGACTTAAAATAAGGAGCTATGAGGTCTTTAAAAAGTATCATTCAAATAGTCTTTCAATAAGTATCTGTTAAACAAAACTCTAAAGAGATTTCTGAAGGAAGCAGTTGATTCTTTTTTTTTTTTTTTGGCTGGGGCTGGGTTTGAACCCACCACCTCTGGCATATGGGACAAGCGCCCTACACTTTTGAGCCACAGGCACCACCCAAAGAAGTAGATTCTTTTTCTTTTTTTTTTTTTTTGGAGACAGAACCTCAAGCTGTCCCCCTGGGTAGAGTGCTATGGCATCACAGCTCACAGCAACTTCCAACTCCTGGGCTCAAGCGAGTCTCCTGTCTCAGCCTCCCGAGTAGCTGGGATTACAGGCATCTGCCACAATGCCTAGCTATTTTTTGGTTGCAGCCGTCAGGCCTCGGCTGGATTTGAACCCACTACCTTGGGTGTACGTGGCTGGTGCCTTAGCCACTTAAGCCACAGGCGCAGAGCCTTTTTTTTTTTTTTAAGAAGTAGATTCTTGAAGGCAAGTTGTCTAGCAGACAAACACACTGGCAAAAATCTGGTGAAAAGGGTTATAATGTTGCAAAAGGTTGGTTTTGATCAGGTTATAACCATAAATGCCTTTACTTAATTAAAATAGAGATGGCAAAGCTACAGAATAACAATAATAATTAGGAAGAATTCTAGTGTGACTTGGTTTTCAGACATCTAATTTTAAGAGCTTTGCGCAAGAGGACAGTCAAGAATGATTTTTTCCTATGAACTTATTTTATTTATCAGTAAATCTAACTACAATAGAACTGGTCAACATACAGAGACCTAGTTCCTTCTGTAGTGATACGTACAAGTCATGCACGTCTGGTCTATGAAAATTAGGTCAACTTAAGGAGGTAGTCAACGGAGGCAAGTGTCAACTAGGGAGGTTCTACTGTACTTTCTTTTTCACTATTAAGGAGCTATTCCTGGAGAAAAGAAATCTTAATTCTATTTTGGGAGCAAAGAAGGAAAATAACAAATTTATAATTTAGCACATCTCAGACTGAATATAACTTTTCATGACTCAGCCAACTAACCCAGGAATGGTCAAGAGTGTTTGAATATTTGCGTTAGTGAGGCATGAGCAGTGCCAGTAGTTGAAAGCTATGGTAGCTGTAATTCAGAAGCAGGAACAGCAGTGTCAGCCTGAGAAAAATGTAGCACTATCGTAACAAGCCAAATCGCTGGCATTGTCAGCAGCTGTGATGTCACTGTATTGATTGTGCCCTGTGAAACATGAGCTCTTTGTTTGAGTCATTTGTACAGGTGTCATATTGGGTTAATAGCAAAGCAATTGGATTTAATAATAATATAATGATGTATCCATGTACATTGATTCCTGGAATTGTGGGATGTGAACAGCTATGCTCATGAGGTTGCACTTCCCGATGCTGCAGGATGAGCAAATCCCAGGCGAATCGTGTAGATTTAAGCTGCCTAGGGTGAGCTTTAACTTATATGCCAGTTTGGACTGTTACTGCAAATGCTTTATAGGCCTGGAACATGACTGGCTATAAATGGGATGCCCTTGAACTCAAATTGTTTTAAAAAAGCAGAGCTTCATGTTGCGTTAACAGCATGCCTGTAAGACCAGCACCAACGTAGACACAGCGAATGAAGGCTTTCTGTTGGCTGTGCTTTCTCGCATAATTTCATAGTCGCTGAAATTATTTCACTCTCTGCTAAGTTAATGACTCCATTGAATAAGAAATGCAAGAAAGGTGGTTCTCGAAGTGGGCAGAAGTTCCCTGAAAAGGCAGGATGTGTGCCAAATAAATCAATGGCCGAGTTCATTTCATAACAGCTAAGCAGACAATATAGTTCTGTATTTGCATAGTTATTTTTCACATTTAAAACTGGTGGATAGGCTCGGTGCCTGTGGCTCAAGCGGGTAAGGCGCCAGCCACATACACCTAAGGTGGCGGGTTCGAATCCCCAGCCCGGACCCGCCAAACAACAATGACGGCTGCAACCAAGAAATAGCCGGGCGTTGTGGCGGGCACCTGTGGTCCCAGCTACTTGGGAGGCTGAGGCAGGAGACTCGCTTGAGCCCAGGAGTTGGAGGTTGCTGTGAGTGTGATGCCATAGTACTCTACCCAGGGGGACAGCTTGAGGCTCCATCTCAAAAAAAAAAAAAAAAACTGGTGGATATTTTCCACTTTTCAGTTGAAGAATATTCCTTTCCAACAGGGATGAAGCAAGAAAAAACATATATATTTTATGGGAAAATTCCACATCCACATGACAAAAGAAAAATTAATGAAAAAATTCAAGACAAATCCAAGTAGGAGAAGGTAAGAGGTTGCAGAGAAAGAGAGGTGGGAGGAATTTTTAAAAAGAGGAAAAAGAAAAAGGAAGTAGAAGAAGAGAATGAAAAACAGATGAGTTAGGAAATGAGATTGGGCCGGGGGTGGATGCTCACATCTGTAATCCCAGCACTCTGAGAGGCCAACCTGGGAGGACTGCTCGAGGCCAGGATTTCAAGAGCACCTTGGGCGACAGGTCTCTACAAAAAAGAAAAATTAGCCAGGCCCGGTAGTGTGAACCTGTAGTTCCAGCTATTCAGGAGGCTGAGGCAGAATTGCCTACACCCAGTAATTGGGAGATTACATACAGTGAGCTACGATCACGCCACTTCACTCCAGCCTGGGTAGGAAAACAAGACCTATCCCTAAAAAAGCATTTTTTTTTTTAATTTTTAAAAAAGTCAGAAAATAAGATTGAGTAACACAGTAATACTGTATGGTACAATATAGTTACCCAATAAATGTTTTTGAATATATAATTTGGTTAAGATTTTAAAAAGATTGTAAAAAAGTGAACACTTAATCAAAATGTGTTGTTTAGATTCTTGTCTTTAATGTGTCTGCTAAATAGATATAATAATATTCTTTGTCTAGGATGAACTTAGCTACGTGAATGTACATTAAAGCATTTTCAGCAGTTACATGTGCACCTGTTTTCTTTCTCCATCCTTTGTTTTGTTTTTTTTTTTTTTTTTTGTTTGTTTGTTTGAGACAGAACCTCAAGCTATCCCCCTGGGTAGAGTGCTATGGCATCACAGCTCACAGCAACCTCCAACTCCTGGGCTCAAGCGAGTCTCCTGCCTCAGCCTCCAAAGTAGCTGGGACCACAGGTGCCTGCCACAACTCCCGGCCATTTTTTTCTTTTTTTGGTTGCAGCCATCATTGTTGTTTGGCGGGCCCGGGCTGGGGATTCAAACCTGCCACCTTAGGTGTATGTGGCTGGTGCCTTAGCCACTTGAGCCACAGGCGCCAAGCCCTTTCTCCATCCTTTGAACTAGTACAATTGCTATGACACTTTCCTCCTATCACATTGGGGAGGTGACTGAGAGAATCACTAACTTTTACAACTCATCGAAACTCAAAACGTAAACTCATTCACCCAAAGTGAGTACTATTGGAACTAAACACTTCTCATTTCCCTTCTGCTTTGATGAAGCTGACTTTCTTTCTTTTTTTTTTTTTTTTAGAGTCTCACTTTGTCATCCTTGGTAGAGTGCTCTGACGTCACAGCTCACAGCAACCTCCAGCTCTTGGGCTTAGGAGATTCTCTTGCCTCAGCCTCCCAAGTAGCTGGGACCACAGGTGCCCGCCACAACACCTGGCTATTTTTTTTGTTGCAGTTCAGCTGGGTTCGGATTTGAACCTACCACCCTGGGTACATGGGGCCAGCGCCCTACTCACTGAGACATAGGCGCAATTCGAAGCTGACTTTCTTATCAACTTATAGATTTTTTAATTTTGGTGCTAAGTCAAAAATAAAATTAAATATGCTTAGTAAACATATTTATCTACAAAGACATTAGGTATGTTTATTGGTTCCCTACAAGTTGGTCTTTCATGAGCACAGACCAATGCTACAAGATGTTTTTTTAACGTTTTCCAGGAAAGTGTTTTGCATGAATGTGTTAATGGCTGCGATGGAGGCCCTTTCTAAATGCTAATGAATTATGGGGCCATGTGTTCAGAGCTGCTGTGGACCAAAGTTGACAGCTGAATCAACTGAAAAGAAACAGCAGCAACAGAAAAGAAGCTACTTTTATCTTTACAGATCTTTAATTTGATATGGGTGTAGTGCTAATATTGCAGGCTCAGGAGGACTTTAAGAATCTAGGAAATTCTAAAAGGGAGCCCTATGGGGGTGGGGGGACATACTACGACTGAGAGAAAATTCCTATTTATGGATAAAGTTCCATGCAATGTGCATGACAGGAGTCGGCACCCTCTGTCTTGGCTGCAGTTCCCATCTCTTTGGCCTTGTGATTTCACCATGTTGATGCCAGACGTTACATTTTCTTAATCAAAGCAAGACTCTGGTTAAGTCAAAATAATACAATGAAGAGAGTTATGTAAAAATGAAGAAAAGAAAAGCAACATTAACACAATGAATCTTGCCCTATTGAAAAATGTATGTAGCTCCTCATAAACACCCCTGTTTTATAAAAAGTACAGATTTTTTCAGCTATCACGATGAAATCTGGGTCTGAGACCCAGAAAAGTTAAAAGCAATGCCATCCTTTTCTCATTCTAAAGAGATCCTTCCTGGAAATGGATTAATGTTATTTACATTTTATGTATGCTATAGGCACTTGTTTCTTTTTTCATGAGCTGTTTATTCGTCATCTGGAGAAACAAAAAATTGGAAACACTCTTTGCTTTAGTCCCCATATGCTATGTGGGTTCCCACCCTCCCCCTTTCTGCTGCCTCTATACTGTACCAGCAAACGAAAACAAGACCCCTACAGCATTTGTGCAGAATTTCCCCCAACTATGCTGCCCTCCAAAACCTGTCTCAGGGCAGCCAGGGGAGGAAAAAATAGGCCTGGGAGAGAAAGGAGGGAGAAGATTGCAAAATATGACCGGGTGACCCAGTGCAGCAAATGGCGCTGGGGTCTCTTCGACTTGAGTTCCTATCTTATAAAAGCTTTGTAATTTTTATCCTGTCACAGAACAAATGGAACCATGATTATTGTTTCACAATCTGTGCAGCTGATTGCACGTACTGATTGCATGTTTCTGTTCTACCACATTTCCAGCAGTTGCAAATATTTCTCCCTCTGGGACATCAGGATGTGATATTAGTTTATTATTGGGGGAAAGGACATTATAACAGGAAGAAATAGCCGGAGATTGGGGGATGGGACGTGACACACCCTTGGTACCCCACCTGATTCACAGCTCGGCCATCTCCTTCTCACTTCCAGTCACTTGTTCATGTCCATCCTGACCAAATTTCAGATGCAAAAGTGAGGCATTTGCTCTACTAATTACAACCATTCTTGCATGAATGGGGTTATATTTGAAATCAAAACTGATCCAGAAGCTCTAGAACATGAGGTGGCCATAGTCACAGCATTTCTTCCTGTCCAACCACCTATAAAAATCCACTCTACTACTTAGGGGCTCATCCAGGTGTCACGCTTTCAAGGAAACTCCTGTAACTATTCCAGTGCAGTGTGACTCTCCTTCAGAACTAACAGTTTCAAAACATTGTCTTGCATTTGTTATAATGTTGATATGAAACTATTGGATGTATTATGATGTTTATTAGAACCTCATCCATACAATTTTTAAAATTTTATCATGTACAATAAATCATGCACCAGCTTTGATAAACATATAGAAGGGAGACATTTCTTGAAGCATATACATGTATGCTATAGCATTAGAAAATGAAACATTTATGCATTTATATGATGTATAAAAGCTGACCATGATTTAAGCACTGTTTAACACTGTATGCTACAGTGTCCGAGTTCCTAGTCCTAAGGCTGCTCACGTTTATAAACTACATTACCTGCTCCTGTGGCACAAAAGAGAGACATCTACAATCAGCTTATTTGAGCAATTATAGATGCAGGTATAGAATAGGAGATGATCAATCTACACATCCTATTTGTGACAAGTTTTAAAATCCAAGGCCAAGGCACCCAAGGGCTGTGCCGCACTCCACACATAATTACACTGCCTTGTAATTGAGGCCTTGTGTTTTCTTGTCTCCTTGTTTACGATCTCCTATTTGTTTTGTAATAGAATTGTACCATTATGAAGTTTGAAGATCAAATATCATGCCTTCTTCACACTAGTGCTGCCATCCAGAATGTCCATTAACATTTTTTACATTTGGTCATCTAATCTGTGCTTAACAAATACAATGACTATAACATTTCTAACATTGCAGGCCAGGCACGGTGGCTCATGTGTGCAATCCCAGCGTTCTGAAAGGCTGAGGGGAGATCAGGGCCTGAGCTCAGGATTTCAAGACCAGCCTGAGCAAGAACAAGACCTCATCGCTACTAAAAATAGAAAAACTAGCCAGGTGTTGTGGCGGGGACCTGTAATCTCAGCTATTTAGAAGGCTGAAACAAAAGGATCACTTGAGCCCAAGAGTGTGAGGTTGCAGTGAGCTATGAAGCTATGGCACTCTACCCTGGGCAACCAACGGAGACTCTGTCCTAAGAAAAATAAAAAATTATAATATTTATATTCACATTGTCAGAAAGCTTATTCTTAGAGTGAACCAAACTTTGACTCATCACCTCAAATCTCTGAACATTGGTTAGAAATACACTTTCTAAAGAAATAAAAAATAAATAAACCTAAGCCCCTTCATCTATGGATAGCTTTTCATCTTGTTCCACATAAGTGTTCCCTTCTCCAAGCCTAATAGCCTCAGTTCTTCCAATGGCTTTTTTAGGCATTTTGATTTTCTTCTCTTTCATTCACTTGATCACCCTTTACTGAAGACCCACTATGTGCCACATGTTATCTATATAAAGAGGAGAAAACCAGACCTGGCTTCTGTTCATGTGGACCTCAGAGTCAAGACAGGGTGACATTTATAACATAATCACCCTCATGGATTGATAAATAAAAGCTCAGAGATAAATACTGTGCAGGAAAAGAACACCATTCTATGCAAGCGTATGATAAAGAAGCTGGCCTCTGAGTGTCCAGGGAAGATTTCCCTGACAACGTGACAATTGAACTGAGTTATAAAGAAATGGCAGAGTAAAAGGGGGGGGGAGGAACACAAAGGAATAGACAGAGGGAGCAGCACATGCAAGGAACAGAGAGGGCACATGGCATGTTCAGAGAATGGAAGGACAGCGTGGTCAAGGTGCAGAGAATGAGGGATGGACGGTGGGCTGTAACGCTGGGAGTTCAGCAGACGGAACATCACCAGGAGCTGGAAGGCACGGTGGAGCTTTTGGTTTTCATCCTCCAAACAATAGGAAGTCAATAATGGGTGTGGTAAATAGTATTACTGGTCACCAAATATTCTGGCTTCACTTCTTCCAATGTTTTCCCCTAGGGAGTCTGTGCACCCCTTCCCTGTTGAACTCAGAAGAGACTCTGTGAGTCGCTTTGGGGCATTGAAATGTGGACAGCAGGAATATGCGTCCCTTCCAGGCAGAAGCTTAAGAGCCAGCATGTGGGTGGCCCTGTCTCTTTTCCCTCTATCATGACCACAATGTCACACATAGAGGCTGCTTCATCAGCCTGAATTCCAAAGGGAAGTTTCCGTGGAGCAGAGACACGGACAGACTGTGAATGAGCAATTAACCATCATTGAGAGCTACTGAGATTTCAGAGGTTGTTTGTTACTATCGTATTACCTGACTTATTCTGACAAATATAATGGGTTTAATCAGGCCTGAGGGAACACGACTATCTTAGCCCATTCAGTATCCGGTAACACAATTATCACAACTGGATGGTTCAAACAACAGAAATTTATTTCTCTCAGTTCTAGAGGCCGGGAAGTCCAAGATCAAGGTACTGGCAGATGCAGTGTCTGGGAAGGCTTCTGGGTTTGCAGACAGCATCTTGTGCCCTCACTTGGTGAAGAGCAAACAGAGAGGAAGTCTCATGCCTCTTCTTCTAAGGGCACCAATCTTACTCATGCAGGCTCTACCCTCAGGATGGAATCACCTCCCAAAGGCCCCACCTCCAAAATGCCATCACTGGGTTGGGGGAGGGGGAAGTCTGTCCAACAAAGTGAAATTTATGGCTTGAAAGTTGAGTAACAGCTATTCAGAAAGTAGATTGGAGGTGGAGGGCTCACATCTATCACCTATAATTTTAAGAATTTGGGACGCTGAGGAAGGAGGATTATTTCACATTTCAGCCCAGGAACTTGAGTTCACAGTGAGCTATGATGCCACTGCACTCTAACCTGGGCAACAGGGTAAGACCTTGTCTAAAAAAAAAAAAAAAACAAAAAAAAACCTAGATTGAAAGGGAACTAAAGTAGATTCTGATTCCAGAAAACAAGTTAGGCAGTTATTACATGTATTACATGTAAAGTAAGGGATGAAGGTAACTGGACACAGAGACAGAAAGCTCTAGACAGATCAAAAAGCTATTTAGGAGGTAAAACTTTCAGGGCTCATGATAGATTTGGATCCTTTGGGAGTGGTGGGAAGGACAGAAAAATGGAGATATCCATGGTGATGCCTTGGTTTCTAGCTAGGTTTCAGATGGACACTGGTGAGTTATGAAGAGTAAAATTAAAGGAGGACATTACTTGAAGTAAAAGATCATGAAGCTGGTTTAGAACATGTTAAATCTGAGATGCCTCTGACACAGCCAGATGGCTGAGTAGACAGGTGGCTTCAAGTCTAGCACTCAAAGCAAAGTCAGGTCAGAGAATGAAAATGTAGGAACGAGGAAATGTAAATGGGAACCGTGGCAGTGACTTTGCCTAGGTAGATAGTGGAGGGTAAAATAAGAGAGAAAGAGATTTCCTGACTAATGTGGAGAAACTCCGAACTGTAACATCTAGGTGATGAAATTACTCATATTAAGAGGGGCTGGCCAGAGAGAAAAGAATTAGGAGAATGTGATATCTCATTAGCCCCAAGAGACAAGGGTGTTTTTCAAAAAGGAGGACTCAAGAAAGAGAGGAACAAAATGTCTCAGATGGATTTGACAGCACAGAGGTCATCAGTGGCCTTTGCACAAGACACTGTCACCAGGAAGGTGAGGCAGAAGTCTGCAGGGGTGGTGCCTCACGCAGCCCTCCAGTGGCCCTGCTCGCTGTGGGCCAGGACGCAAATGCAGGAAATGTCTGGGGCTCAGAGCAGGGCATCCCCCCAAGAGCTCAGTCTCTTCAGTGCATGGTCATTGGTGACCTTGGACGTCCCCATAGCCTTGGTGCAAGCTGAGCCCAGGGCTTGGCCCACAGGTTTATTTCTGTCTCTTAGACCCGAGGCCTCTGCCACAAACATGTTTTGCTAGATCCTCAGTCAGGCCAAGAAGCATTGAGCTTGATCCTCCTCTTCACATTTATTGCAGCTGGGGGATCTCTATGTCTTGTGTCTGGCATTGTTCACTCTGAATGTTAATTGGGACAGAAAGAATAACCCAGGATCCTGGAACAAACTGGGCCCAATGATCAATACAAGTTGTACTCAGCGACTGCAGATGAGAACTACTGAAGGAAGAAGGCCCAGACTTCCAAACCAAATGTGTTACCATAAAGCTGCTTGAAATGAAGGTCTTCCAGAAGCCATCGGCACAATTTTCCACCTAACCAGAAAATATTTCTCCCCTAGAAGCAAGAAATCCTGTTGATGGATTACCGTGTTGAGGATTACACTGGCTAATACACACCCAAAACTTGAAAAAACAAAAATCTCTTGCATGGGAGTCCTCCTGAGAAGGGCCGGCTGACATGAGCAGACCCAGGAGCACTCCCCGGTCCCTTTCTGCACCCTATCCATAAGAAAAAAATTATGTCCCAAGATCCTGACAAAACCATTATTTAACATCATTTTGTGGATAGTTGGGAAAACAAGATTGAATACAGACACAGACACCATGATATTCAGCTTTGAAACTAAACAAACTCCCAGCAAGTTTATTCACATCAATTTAACTTAATGAAAAGAAAGTACCAAAAACCACATGTAATGTAAAAAAAGAAGGAAAAACAACTTTCCACTGATTAAGAAAAACATGGTCTAACTTTCAATTTAGATTGGTTTTATTTTTGGATAAGGACAGAATCCTCCCTCTCCTTGTTCCTAATTTCTGGTTCAGACTGCTCTAACAAATACTGTGGCTACATATTTCTAGCTTATTCACTTATAAAGGAATCTCATTCTTTCTGTATTTTTATGAAATTCTTTGTCAATGAATCCCTCACTGGAACCATCCCACAGTCCTGGATTTTTCTTTCTTACCCACGTCCACCACCTCAAAGCACCACTGCCTCATGCCGCTGCCTCTACCACCTGCCAGTCAATTCTGCATCAGCACCAGCCTGCTGGAATTCTATTCCTAATAGCCTGCATTTTCAAACACTTACAATGGCTCCCTTGTCCCACCACATCAAGTGTGAAGTTCTCAGGTTAGAACATAGAACCTGGCTCGGGGCCTGTGGCTCAAGTGGCTAAGGCACCAGCCACATACACCTAAGGTGGCAGGTTCGAATCCCCAGCCCAGGCCCGCCAAACAACAATGATGGCTGCAAC
>CAUYTI010083328.1:0-31664 GCA_963575145.1 Galago senegalensis
AGGCGCCCGCCACAACGCCCGGCTATTTTTTGGTTGCAGCCGTCATTGTTGTTTGGCGGGTCCGGGCTGGGGATTCGAACCCGCCACCTTAGGTGTACGTGGCTGGCACCTTAGCCGGTTGAGCTATAGGCGCCGAGCCAAGAGTAGAATATAAATGTCTTAACAATTAAGTGAGGTGAAGGCTATGCTAACCAGTTTGATGTCAGCATTTCAAATTATATGTCAAATCAGCACATTGTACCCCATAAGTGCAGTAATGTATACAGTTATGATTTAGTAAAAAAAATCTTAAAAGAGAGGTAATCAAAAACAATGGAGAAATAAGAAAAAATAAGTTGATTCTAAGGGGAAAACGAGCAATTCAAACATATTAAATTATTTATTATATCATTGCTATTATTTTAGTTACAATGAAGACAGTACAACTATAGAAAGTTAGGACATTATAAATATTGACAGAAATGTTCCCGACACCTTTCTCCAATAGGAAAATGACTCTTTTAAAAAAAGTTTTGTTTCAACAATCTTATAGATTAAAAAACTAGTATTTTGAGCTGGGCACGGTGACTTCTGCCTATCATCCTAGCACTCTGGGATGCTGAGACAGGTGGTAAGCCTGAGCTCAGGAGTTTGAGACCAGCCTGAGCAAAGTGAGATCCCATCTCTACTAAAAATAGAAAAACTAGCCATGTGTTGTGGTAGGGGCCTGTAGTCCCAGCTACTTGGGAGGCTGAGACAGGAAGATCACTTGAGCCCTGCAGTTTGAGGTTACTGTGAGCTATGATGCCATGGGCACTCAACCCCAAGGGTGACTGAGTGAAACTCTTGTCTAAAAAAAAAAAAAAGGAAACTAATATTTTAAAAGAATTAACTTGCTCTTGCTAACATAGCTCATGTGGAACTCATCAGGACTGACAAATGGGGCACAGTTTTAGGAAGGCTGAGAAATTATTTTTGGAGAGTCCCTTGCTGATTTTTAAGTGCCATCAGCTCATGCCAGCCTGTGGCTACTAAAGGCTCCATGATTGGAACATTCCAGTGGGTTGCATTCTCTCTGGCTCACATTAGGGATGAGAACTCTTCCCGGACATCTCCTCAGCCCTAGAACAAATGATGAAAGGAGAACTGGGCCAGGATCCAGGATTCCTAACTGTAAGCCCAGCCCTTCCCCTTACAGCACTTTGCTGCTTCTATTGACAGAATTGTTAAGTCCAGAGTGGATGCTGTGGGTAGTTTCCTCTGCATGAATTTGTCCCGCTAGAGGAAGGTGGCTTCTCCTTTTCATGTGAATATAAATTTAGATTGGGAGAGAGAAAAAATAAAAGCCAATTCTCAGAGACAGTATTATTGCCTTTTGATAGATAGTAAATGAGGAAGCCGAGGCTCAGAAGGTTAAGTGGGGAGGTTGAGTCAGGCCCTAACTTCCAAAGCCCATGCTCTCAAGCACTAAGCCGAGGGCAGAAACGCGTGGGTGGGTGTCACGCATCATTCCTCAGTTTTATGTCTTGCCAGACATTGCTGATTAAGATACACTTTCCTTTGGAGCGAAACTCAGCCTCAGTTCTCAGGCACAGCACTCTTGGCAACCACCACCAGCCAATGGAAATTGACCTTAACGTAAAGCCTACTCGCCAACCTGGCAAAATACTCCTTCCCTGAATGAGGCTTGTCCCTAGGTCAGAGCCCTGAACATCCGCCTTGATCACTTATGTGGTTCTGTGAGCAAATGCCTTACACTTTCAGAGCCTCATTCTCCGCATCGTAAAGGGGAACAACTCCATTCACCCTCCGAGGCTGTGGTGAGGGGCACATCAAATACGAAAACACAGGGAAGAGGACCCAGTACTGTTCAGATGCAAGACTGATGAGAATGGTTAGTTTTACAGATGAGAAGATGGGTTTTACTTATGGAATTCATCACACCTTCGAGTATTTGCTATTTTTAACACTTTTAAATACAAGATTTAACATGTGTTCATGGTTAATTATCTTATTTACAGCCTGGACACAGGACAGGGGAGAAACTTGCTAGAACAGTGGCATGAGCTTCTGCGAAGGATCTTTTTTCACTTACTCTCTTTCTCCATTAGTAATGTTCCTACCTTGCCCCACATCGGAGGTTTTCTTTAGTTACTGTGAAGTGGGTCTCTTTGTGTTTCTGGGGTGGTATTGTTCCCTGTCTGGTCTCATGCTCACAGCCCTGGGAGACTGAAGAGCAGGACTGTTTGTGAGAGCCTGAGCAAGATGAAAGACTGTCACCAAAGGAAATGCCCTACCCTAAATCAGCAGGGGGCTGTCGCCACCTGAGCATGCAGGGGCATAGGAGAGAATGATCCTGGAACCCGGAGAGGATGGCTATTCAGAGCCAGGGCCTTGGCAGAGGTGTAGATACATCAGGTGCCACCCTGTGACCCAGCAGGAATGGAATCAGAGAGTGGAAGTCGTAGGAGCTGTTGGTGGGGTCCATGTGCTCCATCTCAGGCACACAGAAGTGGCACAGGGGAAACTGGAGGGCATGGGAGATGCCTGGAGCAGTGAGCATGCAGGACAAGCAGAGTGGTGTTAGGGGAATAAGATTTATTTGGGGCTATGGCAGGAGGGGAAGAGCAGAGGAGGAGGGACGTCATGTGACTTCTAGGCGGGTACAGGTGGGAAGGCTGTGACCAGATGTTGTGGAGACATGCCTGGTGGAGTCGCTCTTCTGGAGGTGATGTGGGGCCCAACTTGAAGCTCTGAAACCAACCATACATTCTACTAGGCTCTCCAAGCCCTCGCTCTCTGAAACAAGTGAGATTTCCATAAAGGTAAATACCTGCTCTGAACTTCCTTAGTTTTGAATGGAAACATCCTTCTGGGGCAGTGATAAGATCTTGTCTTCAAAGTTTTACCAAGGATTGAGCTTTTTGAAAATTGATTCAAGGACTATTTCTTTCCTTACATTTGTTCTTGAGATAACAAAGATCATTGTGTTGTTCTGACAGCCTGCCATGAAGTTCTCAAAAATCCTTATTTATCATGTGTGGTCACTAAAACCCCTGCATCAAAATTCTCAGGAGTGTGTATTGAAGATGAGGATTTCTGGGCCCCAGATGACACCTACCGAGTCAGAATCTGCAGAAGTCCCAGGCACCTGTTAGCACAGGCATCCCAGGTCATTCCTGAGTACCTTAAGTTTTGAGTATCCCAACTTCAGAGTTTTACACCAGAGAAAACAGTGTATGTGTGATTGTGATTATCCCATGCAATTTTGAACTCTCTGGCTTATGATCCAACCATTTCTCCTCTTTTCTTACTTAAGCTAACCCTTTTATCCTTGTCTTAATCATTTAAGTGTATATGTAACCAACCACACTGGATATTTTTTAGAAATGGACAAGGTATAAATAATTAAAGAATAAAGTTAGGCTACTATAGGATAATAGTTTTTCTCCCCACTCACTCATAGATACTGTTTCCAGGCCCTGCTTTTAAAAAACCTATGAAAATTTAATTTTCTTATGAAATTGCTTTAAATTTTACACCTTTGACTCAGAAGCTCACATTCTGACTCATCCATTTACATACTACAGTCTGACTCTACGCTTGTGTTTTCAACTTCCACAACCAACTGGGCGTATATTTTCAGATGAGATTTCTTAGGGCTCTCTGTTGGGTTCCATCTATGCATGCAAAAGGCCAGGGTCATGGGGAGGGGTTCCCAGAGACATGGCTGCCAGGGCCTGCTTTATTCCACACACCTCTCTCAGGGACTCTTGGAAAAGTAAAGGCACAGGAAAGATAGCATCTGTCTTTGGTGTCTGACAGACTTGGTCCTGGCTTTGTTGCCTACTGCTGTGTAGCTAACTGTCGGACATATTTCTTACCCTCTGGAGCTTTGCTTGGTTTCAGAGATTGTGACGGAGGAGACTTGCAGCCCTTAGTGGTAAGTGGGATTAATTGAAAGTGAGGAATGAAGCCGCCATGATACTGAGACTGCTTTTTGGAGGTCAGGAAAAGGACTTGTTCCCATGAGCACTCTCTGAGAGTTTTAACATGTGTGGGGGCTGAACACACACAAATTAATTAGGTAGAGCTCACTTTTGGCATCCCGTGAGTTCTTTTCAAATTAGCATCCTATTCCTCTCGATTGGTACCCACTGACCTCTCTTAGTGGGGATCCTCTAATGCGATGTTTGGCAAACGATGACCAGCGGACCCCATCTAGCTTGCATCCCCCATCTTTGTAAATAAAGTTTTATTGGAGCACAGTTACACCATTTATTCGTTCATTTATTCATACATTGCTGCAGCTTTCATGCTACGACAGTTAGTTGCAACAAAGACCAAAGGCCCAGAGAGCCTGAAATATTTACTAGCAGGTCTTTTAGAGAAATGTTTGCTGACCCTCATTCCAAGATAGTGAAAGTTCTCTTTGTCGTACCCATCTCTCACCCAGGGCCCTCGGAGGGGATTGGCTGATCGGAGACACGCTCTTGATGAACTTGCTCCTGGGGTCAGCCCTCCCCTGCAGACTTCTCTTTTCAGCATTCCCCTTCAAAGCCTTGCCCTAAGAAGGAAGCAATGCACCCCACTGAAGGCAGAACCAGTGGGGTGCATTTTTGATTGTGGAGATTTTGTCTTCACTCGAGTCACACTCCATTGACAACACATCTATAGAGACGGAGCCTACCTCTGCGGTTGGTAGAAATGAAGACAGCTTTTGCTTACAGATCTCCTTCCCGGGAACTGGGAGCGGCATTCTCAAATTAGAAGAGAGGCAGAGATGAAAGCGAGAACAGAGGACAATGGGACAGTCTGGGGGCTACAGCTCAGCCGCCCCTTATAGCTACTGGGTGTCTCCTCACTACACTGAACATGAGCACCTACCCACCTTGTGGGAGCAGGTGAGCCCGTAAGGCCAGTGAGAGTTGAGTAATGAAATCTGGGTCCTGCTTCCGAAGCTCAATACCGGCTGGATCTGCTGGGCTGACACCTTACAGAACTCCCCCACCCCGCCCTGGTTATAGTAGAGACCCAGTGGCAGAAGCTTTGTGTAAAGTTCTGAGGTTGACTGCCCACTCCCGATCCCAGCCTCCTGTGCTGGGGAGCCAGTTCTCTGCCTCCTCCCACCCACCCCTGCTTGGGCAGCATCTCCTGCCCCTTGGCCTGCTCTTCCTTCATCCAGGCCTCCCTGCATCACCTTCCTTCATCTCTGGTTGGCAAGTCCCCATTTCTCCTTCCAATCCTCGATCTGATGTCTCCTCTGCTGTGAATCTCCCCGGGGCTCCTCCAGACAGAATCTCTTCTCTTTCTGCAACCCCAGAATATTCTTCCTGCTTTGTTGTGGCTTCTCTCAGATGGCATATTTGCATTTTTATCCCTTGCTTTCTCAGAAAGTGGGCAAGAACTACATCTTTGTCACTTTTGCATCCCCCGTTCCTAGCACAGTGTCTGGCACACAAGAGAGAACCAGTAAATGCCAAGCAATAAAGTGTCGAGGTTATGAGTGTGCGTTAGGATCCTCGGGCCCTGGACAAGTTTCTTGATCTCTTTAAGTCTCTCACTTCCTCAGCTTTCATGCGGAATAATAACAGTTCTCAGCCACAGGATGGTGTGGATTGGATGAACTGATGAGGTAAGATGCTTAACACAATGCCTGCTACCTACTAAGGGGCATTACTCAGCAGGGGCTGGCTCCCACTGTTACCAATAATACCCTCCCATTCTTTACTAATCTGATATAGTAAACAATATAGTACTGATGACAATTTGTTAACTTGATGGGTGAGTGATAATTTCATTCTCTTTCGTTCCCTCAATGGGGCCGTGTGCCATCTACGTGGAAGAGTTATCGGAGGTAGTTCAAGGAGCTGGCCTCCCCCAAATCTTCCCTCTTTCTAGCAGGTCTTCTCCCCAGTTGGGCAAAGTTTGGACTCTCTCTGAACTTTCCTTTTCTTCAATCAGGTCAAGCAATCCTGTGCAGGGAGGAACCGACACCAAAGGCCAAGGAATGGGCTCCAACACCCCAACTCATTAATATCAGCTGCATCTTAACAAATGGGAGGCCGGAGAGCCAGACCGAGCGGCCACTTGGTCACATGGCGGGGGTCTGCCCTGGGGCCCTGCGCACATTGAGCGGACGGGCACAAGTGCCATCTATATCTCTCTCTGCACAGCCCCGGCCCCCACCTCCCATGTCAGCCTGCTGAGCAGGCTTGGCTGAGGTTCTGGGGCTTCACAGAGAAGATTTATTCCTCAAGACTGACCTACATGGACGTATGTATCTAAATTCACAAAAGCTTGAGTTTGATGGCAAGCAACAAAAGGTCAGAGGAAAAACAGGCAAGGCGTTTAAATCAAAATGATGAAACTGGGTAATTTCATTAACAACAGTTGTATTTACTGGAAGTCACAGATGGTGCAGTTTAGCTCATAGCCAAGTTTTTAGGACAAAATAAGAATGAAGAAAGAAATATTTCAAGGGAGAGGTGGTTAAAAATTAAATAGGCACCAGATGGCTCAAGATTGTCCTTCCTATAAATTTGGTGAACGAAGGCATGCTGAATCCAAAGGCTTTCTGAATGGGATTGGAGTTTGAAAAGGAACTTTAAGAACATACAAATAAGTGAGGCCTTTAACAGGGAGCCATATTAAGTTTGGAATTATATTGAGTGGTGGTGACAACTAATTATATCAACTATTACGTTTTATTTATGTAGTATTTGTTTATTTCGCATTGACTGAGAGCCTCATGTGTTCTAGATCCTATTTTTAATGTCTATCAAAGATACAAAGGAAAGTTATGTTTTCCTGGAATGTTGGAAAGCCCCTTGCTTAGGCTAAGAGGGGACAAGATGTGGCTTTGAAAGGCATTTGGCAATTAAGACACACTTGCTTTTCCTTTGGTACATTTGGTGAGAAATGCTTCAATGACTTTCCATCTTTTACAGATTCAAATCTAAACTCTTTACCATGGGAAGATCCTTTTGTAAGGCTCTCTAGAATTCCCTAATAGCTTTAAGAGGTTAAATAACTTGTTTAAAGTCCTGTGGATTCTACTTCTCTTGTCTGTGAGCTCCCAAAGCTGGTAAGCATCTGATGATGGAGGGACCCGCATTTCAGCAAGCAACTCATTTGATGGTATCGCATGCTGAGGATCAGAGCCCTGCTCCATGGTCTTCTCCTACCTGACTACATCCTAGCTTTTCTTCAGCCTGCTGGGAGCTAGTTGCCACTCCCCTAACTCCTACGTCTTGTGTTCTTACACCTCTGCACGTGGCATTCCCTGATATGCTTTTGCCATTTTGTCCTCAAGCTCCCCCTCCACATCTCAGTTCAGGAAGCATCTCCTTTGAAACACCATTTTGACTATAAAGGGTCAGATCAAAGAACTTCAGCTGTTACTCTGGATGAAATGGGGTCCTTTTAGGACTTTGAATAGAGGATAAACAAGAAATGAGATGTATTTAACAGACCCATTGAGAGTTTCTGTTTTTATCAGACTAACCTTCCTGCTGCTATAAATTACGAAATTTGAAACAATTGTTGGAAGGCATTGGAAAGAAATTGATTACAGGCAGTTTGATGTCAGTGAATGAGATCGGGTGACACCTACCTCATAAGGCTTTTCTCTGGAGCGTACCCCACCCCTTCAATCTGTAAAATGTGTAGCAGGGAGCACGAGAAGACAGCCACACTCTCAATATCAGAGCTGCCAAAGCCACTGAACAACTGAGGCAGGATGTACTGGACCAGTGGTTCTCAACCTTCCTAATGTCATGGCCCTTCAATACAGTTCCTCATGTTGTGGCGACCCCCAACCATACAATTATTTTCATTGCTAATTCATGAAAATAATGAAATAATGAATGAAAATAATTTTATGGTTGGGGGTCACTACAACATGAGGAACTGTATTAAAGGGTCGTGGCATTAAGAAGGTTGCGAACCACTGTACTGGACAGTGATGACTGTGAAATGTGCGTATAAGCTTCCCTTAATTCCTGGACTGATGCCTGAGTTATGTATGTCCAGGAAGAGATTCCAGGATCCCAGTGGAAAACTGCCATCCAGATCACTAAAAGAGCTCGGCAGGGACATCAGTGCTGCCTAGTGCAGGGAAACTGGGTTTAGAGTTGAGTCCTGCCCAGATCTTGAAGGTCTAAGTAAACACTCTTGGGCTTTTTGTGAAAATTCCAGAAAGACTATATTTTAGGACTAAGGCACTGAAATTGACCTTTCCTAACAACACCTAAAACTAAGCCTCCACTAGTTCAATTGTTCACTGGTACTATAAATCTCAGCAGTAACAAAACTCAGTGCTCTTCAGAGGTAGCTCTACACCTTGAAACGACAGAATTTCCCCAAGGAGGCAGAATCCCCAGAGGAGGCTGGGAATGTATGTATCTTAAGTAGCATCACCCTGTGAGCACTTTGGAACATCAGGGTTCCCAGAGTCATCCTCCATGACATGTCTAATAGCATCGTCTAGCATGGTGGGATGCCTTCTGACTTATTTTTGGTCACTACCACATTTTCCCACCATTTTAGCTCTGTCTCTCTTGACAGGCTCCAACATTATCTTAATTCTTGGCAATTTCATTATAGATACACTTGATGTTTCCAGTATCTTGGCCTCCCAATACCTTGAACTCCTCTTGTTGATGATCCTACATTACCCCGATTCAACTACTCACTTTCAAGGTCGAACCACAGACCTCATCATCACTAACAATTGCAGTGCGTCCAGCAATCCCAACTTGAAATATCTACCTCTCTGACCACTCCATTCTCTTTCTAGCTCATGCCCTTTTCTACACAGCTCGAACAGCCTGTCACTCGTGGACATCGATCCGCCTACATTGTGTCTCTCCCTAACAGTCCAGAGCCTTCTCTTTTTTCCTTAGTTTCCTTCATACATGTGCACGTCCTTTGTTCCTCCTGCTGCTTCTCAATTAGCCACAAGCCTAATTAAATCCAACTCCTTTTCTGCACCAGGCCTATGTCTATGCAGCTGGGAAAAAACAAAACCACACTGAGGGCATCACCTGAGTTCTCAATGCTGTGTTCTCTCTTTCTCTCTCCCCCAGTTGTCACCCTCTCCTTTCTCTCCAGCCTCCAAATTTCTTCCTCCTGCTTCTCAGACCTTGCCTTCTACGTCACTGAAGAAGAAGCAATTTTAAAAAGGAGTCAGCAAAGATTAGGCTCACTGTGGCATCTCCCTCGTTACACACCATGCCCATTTCCTCTGCCTTCTGACCTGATGCTATGGACAAAAAGACAAAGATCCCACCCCTGGAGGGTGTCACTCCAGCTGTCCCCTCATTTCCCTACTGAAAAAGCAGCTGTAGTCCCTGTCTACCGGGTCCTCCCCCATGGCATGCAGACCTCCCTGAATTAAACCCTTTGACTTGCTTTTCCCTCTACTGCCACACATGCCCACGGTTACTCCTGAACCCCATCACCTTTGTGGTAATCTCAGGATGATGTATTAGGTGATGAGTATAGTGGCATATTGTCTTTTTGTTTTTTCTCTCAGAAACATTGTATTTCAGCAGCGTTAAGGGTAGTCATGATTTTCTTCCTTTTACTTATTGGTTCTTTCTAAATTTTCTATGATGAATATGCAATACTTTGGTTAAAATGAGAAACAATACAATTATAAAAGGAAACACCATATTTTATGAATACTTTACAATCGATTGCATTTTTATAGCAGAAGTTGGCAGAGTTTGGAGTGGAATGGGCATCAGGATTGGGGCCAATTCTACTCCTGACTTGCTCTTGGGCAACCACTTCACTTCTCTGAATTTCATATTCCTCAGCCGGGAAGGGGAGAAACTGCTATTTCCCCAGGTTTTCCTTCCAACAAAGTTGTGAAGATCTTAAATAAAATGGATGTGACTGTGCTTAGCGGGTTATACAGATGTTAGTCCTATTGCCCTGATCAAGACATTTGTTGTGAGCTACGTGGGTGACATCTTTCTTTTACCCATTAGGAAATGGGGGTCCTGAGATGGGGCAGGTTTAAAACCACATCAAAGTTGACAAGCTCACACAAAGCTGACAAGCTCAGCTCTCCACGTTTCTTGGCTGGTTTTTCTTTGTGTCCCAATTTCTTAATCTAACCCACTCCCAAAATATCCAGTGAGATGGATTCTTCCTTCTTCCATCAAAGATGGTTGTGGGCTGGCTGAAAAGAAGGGGGTTCTGTGACAACATCTTGGACTACCAGATGCTATGGAGATGTTGGCTGAAGGCCACCCAGGGCATCTGGGTTTTTATCATCTGCTGGAGAGAATTTTCTTTAGCTGTGTGGGATACCCAAGAAGATTGACCTAATAGTTTGGTTGTGTGCTAACGCTGCAATCTGGAATCTACCATGCTAAGGCCTGCTTGGGTGTGGGTGCTCTGACTTGTGTGTGCAGAACATGGAGCATTCGTATTAATTGTTTGGTTTTTCTTCTAGTCCTTTGTTTGCTTCATGTTCTTCCCCTGACTTGGAATAGATTTCTAGTAAGTAAGGAGGATAAACTTCTACCAATACTGAAGATGAATTTTCTATGTTGATCACCTGCTGGGTGAAGAAGGACTTTCTTTCTCTTGTCCTTAAGCTCAGCCCTTGAACTCCTAGTTTGAATTTTGGTGAAAGAGCCCTGTTATTCAATGGATTGAGTAATTTTCAAGGCATTAAGGTGGCAAACAAATTCCTTCACTGCCCAGCTGTTCCTGGTTTGCCTGTGGTTTGATCCCCACCTCCTAGGAAGATGTTTACCTCTTGCTTTACATCAATCTCCAGTCCCATACTTCATAAGGAATGGAAAAGCATTTACTGAATGTCTACTTTGTGCCAAGAATATTCATGTACATTGCTTCAAGACAGCCTGATGAGGTAAACATTAACCCAGTGAATTCAAACTCTCCGACCTCACTGTATAGAGATGAATGGATGAACTGAAGTTCAGAAAGCTAAGATGCCACTGAGCTGCCTTAGAAGCCAAATCTCTATAATCCCGTCCACATCTCAGGTGGCTTTCCAATCCTTTTCCACTTTAATGTTTTCCTTGAGAGCCCTTCCCTTGCTCCCCATTAAAATGAATGCAGTGGTTTAACCACGTGCTTCTTCAACCTTCATTCTTCCCTACCGAGGAGCCCAGACATTTTACATTTTGTCCTCAAGTGTGCTGGGATGCTGCTGGTCAGGCCCACCCAGACAGGGACATGGGGGCTACTTCATGCTGAACAGAGGCATTTCCTGGGGGAGGAAAAGGTCCCTACCCTCAAGGCTTAGAAAGGACATGTTGGTTTTCTCAATAATTGGATTGCTAGAGTTTTCAGGGAAAGAGTGTGGATCCAAGAGCAGCACAATCTAAATGTAAATGAATGTTTACATGGGGAGTCAGAGGGACTCTGGGGATGGAATACTGATGTGGTGGGGCTTAAGGACACCAAGGGAGCTGACGTGGAGGTGCAGGATGGAGGACTGTCCTCTGCCTGCTGTTTCCATCTCAGTGGGGAGAAATAGATCTGCTTTGGCTTAAGGGTCTCCCCTAGCCTGACAGAGCCTTGCTGTCAATCACATGGTGAAAACCCAACAGTGGAAGGTACTTACTGAGCTATAAAAGGACCTACAGAAATGGCCCTTGCCTCTCAGCAGTGATAGTCCAACCAGACTTCCCTTGGAGACTCTGTCCTATTGTCCACTGGGACTGTGTTCTTTGTCCTTGATCTCACGGCTGCACTTTGTATATAGATGGCCAGGGGGCTCTTCCCATTCTGTTTCGACCTTGTGGAGCCCAGGACTCAAGACTGGAGTCTTTGTTCTCAGCTCTACTTTCCCCCCCCAAGACAGCTCACCTGCTCCTTCAGCTCCACTGGCTTCCCTCTGCTCCCAACTCTTGCCCGAGCTTGGGCTTCTGGTTACGGCATTGTCCTGCCACACGCTCGGATCCTATTCCCAAGGACCACACCTCTCCTTGCAGGTGGAACGCCTGGCTGATACTGCTGCACGTCCCTGGGGCAGAGTTGGGAGCAGACGCTCCCAAACTGGTTTTTTATTTTTTTTTATTCACACAAACGCTAACAGAGCATTCACTTTCAGCAAACATGTAATGAACATAATGAGTGGTTTTAAGGTTAACACATTAAAACAGATAATATGTTGTTTTAGCCCATTTATGCTGCTGTAACAGAATAGCACAGAGCAGGAGATTTACAAACAATAGATTTTCACTTCTCACATTTCTGGTGGCTGGGAAATTCAAGATTGAGGAGCCAGAACCTTCAGTGTCTGGTGAGGCCCGATCTCTGCTTCCCAGATGGTGCCTTGTTGCATCCTCCAGAGGGGACAGACACGGTGTCCCCACACGATGGAAGGTAAAATGGGCAAATGCGTGTAAAGTCCCTTTTATAAAGGCTTTACTCCCATTCACAAGATAGGAGTCAGATGAGCTAATCACCTCAATGTCCCACCTCTTACTACCCCAGATGCTCCTCAATTTATAGTGGGGTTATGTCCCTATAAATCCATCATAAACTGAAAATACTGAAACTCAAAAATGCATTTAATACACCTAACCTAAAGGTCACAGCTTAGCCTCGCCCACATTAAACATGCCCAGGACGCTTACATTAACCTACAGCAGGGAAAAATCATCTAACACAGAGCCTATTTTATATAAAATGTTGGAAATCTCATGTAATTCATGGAATACTAAAAGCGAAACAGAGAATGGTTGCACTGGTACTGACTGTGTATCACTTTTGCACCCTCATAAAGTCGGAACACCACACCTCAGGGGCTGGGGGCCGTATCGTTCTGCAATACTGCCCTGCCTTTTGACACTATTGCATTCTTACTCAACACCAATTTTAGAGGAGATACAAACATTCAAACCGTAGCATAGGTAGAATCATGTGCTCCCTTCTCCTCCCTGCCTCCCGCTGTCACTAAAGGATAAACAAAGACAACAGAAGATTTTTCTTCTTAGGTGGAGAGTAAGTATATGACTAAGAACGTGGTCTGTTCTTACAGTTTGGTTAATCCAATTCATCTCTTGAGCCTCTGTGATTTGCCAGGCAGGCCATGAGTCAGGTGCTAACATGGGACTATCACCTCTTGAGGAGATCAGACTGGAAGGACAGACAGATTTACAAGGTTTATGGTGCAACATGACAAGAGGTTAAAGACATGTGCGGAGACGGGGTGCTGGAAGGCAGGGGAGATGATCAGAAGAGCATTCTGGGAGAAGGAATGCAAGACTAAGGCAGGAGCGTGCCAGGCAGAGCGTGCAAAGGCAGAGAATGGACTGGGGCAGCTGTTCTGAGACCTGTGAGTGGGTGGTTACCCATCCCCAGAGCAATGTTAAAGTGCGGGGGGAATGAAGACATGAGGGCTATGGACATAGACGCAGAAGGCCCTGCAACCCACCTTAAGTTCCTTTTCTGTATCCTGCAGTCATATGGGACTAGTGCAAAGCAGAATCAGAGGAGAGGGACAGCCTGGGGCTGCTGTGAACAGATCGACAAGAGCAGGGTGGGGCTGCAGGTGGCCCTGAGACCAGTTGAGAGCCTGAGGAAACAGTCCAGGAGAGTGAAGCGGGAGTGAAGAGGGCTATTTGACAGATGCATTTTTGCTGTAAAAAGGAGGAAGAAGAAGGTAGAAGAAGCAGATATCAGTCCTGTGAGATTCATCCTTGTTCCTCGAGTCCTCTATTGCAGAGTTTGACGCGTAATGGGCTCTTGCTAAATGTGAAAAAGAGTGAATGACTCTAAGCATTTTATCTAATTCATGCAATTTGTTAAAGGGAAAAAAGAGAGCTGGGTCTTTACATAGCAAGACATTTGTCACCTGGAAACCAGAGGAAATTATTAACAGTAGCCACAGGTAGATTGATTAATATCTAGCTGGATTATTTGTAGTAGAGTATATAACGTTGAAAGATGCATTTAACTTATCCAGTATCTGGAATGAAGATGATGTACTTGCTGGCAGCAGTTTTGTGAGGATCAAGAGACAAAATGCATGTCCAACCATTTTGCAACCTGTGAGAGCTATCCAGTGTTCATTAGTTTGTTAAGGTATTACCCTGAACAGAGAGTTGAAAAGTCACTTGGGAAGTCAGCCAGCTGGCCAACAAAGCTTTCTCTGTGCCCAGCACCGGGTGGTCCATGTTCAGAGACTACAACCTGAGTGCTGCAGTTCTGGAAATGTCACTTTTCCCTCTCTTGACTCAGGTGCTGGCTTAGCCTGGGTTTGCTTTTCTTTGTGTGCCTATCCTTGGCTGTCCCTACCTGGTGGTCACTTCCTGGGCAGTTCGCAGCATGATGTCACTCCCTCCTCTGTTCTAATAATACCCACCCTCCAGGGAAGCAGGTGGGTCTGTGGGCCCCTCAGCAGGCTGCTGGAGAGGCAGGGAGTGCAGAGTGTGGCCTGGGATGGCAGCAGTAAAAGGCAGCCGTTGTAAGGATTCTCTCCCACGCAGTGTGCTGGGGTGAAAAGTCCTAAGTGGGTGTGTTTTTGTGTTTCGTTAGGGGGCAGTACTTAAAACCACCCTCTGACAACAGAGCAAATAAAACCAGGTAAGGGTTGGATGATACCTGGGTTCATCAGTTGCTTCCACTTCCATTCCACGAGGTGGCCCTTGTACTGTCTGGATGGGGAGGGGCTGCTCTTCCTATTTGTCCAAAGAGGAAACCACGGTTCATAATAACTGGTCTAAGCTTCTCTAACTAATGGCTGGAAGAGTGCAAGTCCACACAAAGTTCTGTGACTCTGTTCTTACACTTTATGTGATATAGACAAAGGAGTTGGTGGTTTATGTAGCAACCTGCATTTGGTAGGAATTTGTGAAGAAATCTTCTAAGAAGTTAGCGTTCATTCCGGTACAAACATAGTAAATGCTTATTGTAAAACTGTAGAAGAGTCTAAAGAAAAAGTACAAATTATTCACAGTCTCACCAATCAGACAACGCCATTCCCATTTGCCATATTTTTATATGCTTATCTTTGAGATAGCTGTGACTGCCTTTTATTTTATTTTTTTTTCTTATTTTTTAATTAAATCAAAAAGAGCTAGACCATGTATACATTAATGCATTTAGGGGGTACAATGTGCTGATTTCATATACAATTTGGAATGCTTACATCATACTGGTTAATACATTCCTCACCTCATTTACTTAATTACTGTATTAAGACATTTATACTCTATGCTTAATAGATCTGACATGTACCCTTGCAATATGCACCATAGGTCTGATCCCACCATTCACCCTCCCTCCATCTGACCTCCTCCCTTCCCTCCTATCCCCCCTCCCTCTTTCATCTTGGGCCACAGTTGTGATCTATTCTTCATATGAAAGTATGAGTGATTATAAATTGGTTTCATAATAGTACTGAGTACATTGGATACTTTTTCCTCCATTCTTGAGATACTTTACTAAGTAGGGTATGTTCCAGCTCCATCCATGTAAACATAAAAGAGGTAAAGTTTCCATCTTTTTTTTTTTTTTGCAGTTTTTGACCAGGACTGGGTTTGAACCGACCACCTCTGGCATATGAGGCCAGCACCCTACTCCTTTGAGCCACAGGTACCACCCTCCATCTTTTTAAAGGTGCATAATATTCCATGGTATACACATATCATAATTTATTAATCCATTCATGGGTTGATGGGCACTTGGGCTTTTTCCATGACTTGACTATTATGAATTGAGCTGCAATGTACAATCTGGTGCAAATGTCTTTGTTATAAAGTGATTATTGGTTTTTTGGATATACACCTCGTAGAGGAATTGCAGGATTAAATGGCAGGTCTACCTGTAGATTCCTGAGTATTCTCCATACTTCTTTCTAAAAGGGACATATTAGCTTGCATGCCCACCGGCAGCGCACATGACTGCATTTTATATGCAGTGGTGCATTCCACTTCTCCACTGAACATTACATCCTATGCAATTTTCTGTATCATTATAAACTCTGATTTTTGATGGCTGCATACTATTCCTTTATGTCAGTGTAACCCTAACGGGTGTAAGCATTCTCTTTTTGATGGTTTGGGGAGAAATTTCCTATAGATCCATTCTTTAGGTCTCATAATGACCAAAGCAGTATCCCAGCTGACTCCTAGTTTCAGAAATTTGACTCATTCCTTAGATTCTCAGTCTTTCAGGTTAAAATGACTTATCTTTAGATAATGTGGCCAGTTATTGATTTAACATGAACATCTCAGTGAACATGCGGGGGCCAAGCTGGATGGGGAGGAGGTGATACAGAGAAGTTCCTACCATTGAAGGGTTGATGATATTAAGATGTTTAAAAGACTAAAGCATACAAAATAAGCAAGAGAAGACAGCCAGGCAGTGACACATTCACTGCTGGGTGGCTCAGTGGATGGGTTTGCAGAGGCAGAGCCACCATGATGAAAATAGGCAGCTCTCCTATCCTATTTTACACTTGCCCTCATGCAGACCTTCCTCAGTGATTTGCTCCCCAGGGGCAGGTCAGATGCTCAGTGATCTACTTGGGAAACAGGGCCTGGAAACTTTGAAGAAGCTTGTGTTTGTGTACTGCCTAACCTGGGCATAGCTCTCCGCTACATCTAACACTCGTTGGAGTGTCTTTATAATCCCAGCACTCTATGAAGTTCTGCACAAGATCCTGATCCTCCCTCACTCAGAGGGGCTGCATAGCATAGTGTTCAAAGACCTAATGACCAGGCTTAAGCTCCTTGCTCACTGTGAGACTTTAGACAAAATGCTTCACCCATCCGTGTTTGCATTTTTCCACCTGTCAAATGGAGAGAGAAAATGCCTACCACACAGGGTTGTTGAGAGGATTAGTAAATGAAGACAGGTAAAGCATTTAGCCTAGTAACTGATGCCTGTAAATAAAAGTAAAGGTGAGCTCTTCCTACTTGGAGCTCCCAAGAAACTTCCCGGGAGGCTCCTATTCTTATTTGTAATTCATGGAAGCTGAAATTGAAGCACAGAAAGGTTAGAGGCCTTGTCCGTAGTCACTGAGATGGGAACAGGACTCCGGAGACTACATGCTGAACTCTCCTGTATTGCCTAGAAGGAATTTTCCATCGGGGAAGGGCAGCCCTGCAGAGCACAGCAGGGCACAGTAACCCTTGCCTGTGGTCAGATCTTGGAAGATGAAAGGAGAGCTTGCAAAAGAAAGGGGAGACTGGAGATGTTTGTTTGCCAGGATCTCAGGCAGTTATCAAAGAATTCCTCTGGCTGCCAGAAGCCAGGGAAGCCAGCTGTAGTCTTTTGGTCCTTGGAAAGGAAGAAGGGTGGGAAACTTAAAATATTTTGGCTTCATCAGAGTCCCCTTTGGGATGCTGGCTGGTGTACCGATGATGCAATATGCACAGATGATTCAATTTGCTGAAAGACAGTGTTAGTCCTGTACTGGTGTCCTAGGGAAACCCTGACTGGGGGCATTGGCCTGGGCAGAAGGAATCCGAGGGAACTTGGTTTGGTTTCAATCTTTCACTTTTTACCTCCAGCCAAATTACAGTCTTTTTGAACCCTTCCCCAGTCTCCTCCTCCCCTCTTCTCCACTAATATCAATCTGGTATGGTGTCTAGGTAGCTACGGATTCTTATATACACAGAGTATTCAGCAACCTATTGTTCTACACAAACATAGTATTGCATTCTCAGCTTGTTATTTTATTTATTTTCGTGTTGTTGCACTCTATCTCTGTTGATACATAGAGGTCTCGTTCATTTATTTCAGTTGCTGTGTAGTAGTCCTTCATATGAACACGAGCATTTTATAATGTAGTCATTTCCTTATTGAAGGATATTTCTATTTTGTGGATATTGGCTATTCCAAATAATACCGTAGTGAGCATTTCTGTATTATGCTCCTTATCATAATGTGTGGGGTTTTTTTTTTTTGGTATCAAGGTTATCATATAAAATGTTATCAACCTGATCACAAGGTTATTCTATAAAATGAAAATTTGTTCCCAATTTCCTGAAACTGGATAATCTAGAGAGGTAATATAGTGAGAGATTATCTAAGATTTGAGTTTTTTCTTTTTTCCTTCTTTTTTTCTAGCACTCGATAACAATCTCACTTGTAAAAACCATTTAGATTTGGTTTTCTTTTTAAGGGCATGGAGCTCTGATGAGATTGGAAGATGTTTGACTAGGAAAAAATTGTGAAACTCCAAGATGGGCACATTTTTAATTACTAAATTCTTCTCCAAAGTGATCGTACCAATTTGTACTTCTGTCTGAATTGGATCGGATAAGAGCGATTGTTTCCTCATATTTTTCCTAACAGTTGGCATCATTTAACTTACCTGATGATGTCTTGTACTTTAAAATTTGAGTTTAATTAATCATTAGTGGCTTGGCGCCTGTGGCTCAAGCGGCTAAGGCGCCAGCCACACACACCTGAGCTGGCAGGTTCGAATCCAGCCTGGGCCCACCAAACAGCAATGACGGCTGCAACCAAAAAATAGCCGGGCATTGTGGCAGGTACCTGTAGTCCCAGCTACTTGGGAGGCTGAGGCAGGAGCCTCGCTTGAGCCCAGGAGTTGCAGGTTGCTGTGAGCTGTGATGCCACAGCACTCTACCCAGGGTGATAGCTTGAGGCTCTGTCTCAAAAAATAAATAAATAAAAATAAAAAAAAATCATTAGGGACATTATGTTTCCCACTTTTGTGCCTTTCTTGTCCATATACTTTGAACAATTTTTCTAGTTGTGTATTTGTCTTTTTTTCTTAATGGTTTTTTAGGAATTGAAGTTTGCATTCAAATCCAAGTAAGTAGCAAAATATCTTCCCATTTGTTGCTTGTGTGTTATACTGTTAAATGTATAATGTGTTGCTTGTGTATTATACTGTTGTCCATTATACTATTACAGAAGAATATTACTACTATTCTCCTGTAATTCAGAAATTTTGATCTTGATGTAGTCAAGGTTATCAATTTGTTTCTTTATGACTTTTGCTTTTGGAGGAGGCTTATTTATAATATTAGTCCTTACCCCAAGTTTCTAAAAATATTCCTTTTATATTTTGTTATAATAATTATAAAAGTCTGGTTTTTTTTACTTATATGCATTTAATTTGTCTAGAGCTTATTTTTGTGTACAACACGAGCCAGGTATTTAATTTTATCTTTTGTCATGGAGAAAGTCAATTACCGACTAGCAATTCAGTTCCTTTAGGGGTAACTGGTTTACTCAAATGCTCTGACTTTTCCTTGGGTCAGTTTTGCTTGTGTGTGTATGTATGTGAGTGTGTGCGTGTGCACACATAGCTCTGTCCATGTGTTATGTGAGTGCGTGCGCGTGCACGCATAGCTCTGTCCATGCGTTATGTGAGTGCGTGCGCGTGCACGCATAGCTCTGTCCATGCGTTATGTGAGTGCGTGCGTGTGCACGCATAGCTCTGTCCATGCGTTATGTGAGTGCGTGCGCGTGCACGCATAGCTCTGTCCATGCGTTATGTGAGTGCGTGCGCGTGCACGCATAGCTCTGTCCATGCGTTTGTATGTATAATTTTCCATGTCCTCTAAGGTTTTGAATTTATGAGGATAATTTGGTTTTTTCCTAGTATCTCTTATGTAAGTGTAGTTTGTCTCCTCCTTTTTTCTTGTTTAATTGGGCAGCCTCCCTTCAAGTTTTCCACTCTTTTCCACAAAGATTCTTTCCTTTTAGTCACTCACCAGATTTTAAATTTATGGCTCATTAACATAATTTTCTATTAATCTTTACTCCTGTTTTCTTTATTCTTTTCTATATTCTTTGGGTTTAAGCTATTTTTTCTTAATTCTTGAATGGAACACTTAGCTCTTTTATTTTCAGTGTTTAATACATGAATTTAAGACTGTGAATTTCCCTGTAATCCTTGGCTTCATGGATTCCCATGAATTTGATATAGAATGTCTTTGCCATTTTCACTTCCAAGTCGTTCATAACCTGCATTATGGTTTTTTTTTTCTTAAACTCATTGGTTACCTAGATGTGTGATTTTTGCTTCTCAACTTTATGCTTTTTCTATTTGATTTTTATTTTAATTACTTTTCAGTCAATTGCTCTATGAGCTCTTTATGACATAGCATCTATGATATTTCCAAAACAAACTTTATGATCTAGAAGATGATTAACTCGTGTGGCTCATGGGTGTCTATGAACCAGTATGAGATCAAGATGGATGCTAGTGCTGTTCAAATCTATTCCTTTGCTCATTTTTGATCTGTTTGGTTGTCCCCAAAGGAATGTGTGCAAAAGATTCCCACCAGCTGTGTTGATTTGTCAGCTTAGTGTAATTCTGTCATTTTTTTTTTTTTTTGCTTTAGCTGAAAAGATACTATTTGGCATACAGAATTCATAATTGGTATTATATATCTCCCTGTTGGATTTTACCTTTTATCATTATGGTTTTCCATCTTTGTGGTGGAGAGAGTTCATGCTTTACATCCTTGCTGGTAGGTTGAGGCCCGTTGACCATTGCTGGAGAATGGGTTGCAAGGAAAATTAAAACATCACCTCTGCGGTGTCTTCTTTATTTCTCTCTCCCCTGCCCTGGTGATCTTGGAGACCTCATGTTCTAGATGACATAGCTAGAATATGGAGGCCGGGCTCTTAACCTATATAAGACTTTGTGTAAAGGGAGAAATAAAGTTTTATTATGTTAAGCCACTGGGACTTCAGAGGTTTGTCACTCATGAAAGCAAGTTTTAACTATCTTGAAATATACTCTGCAATTATGCTTTTTTACCATACATTCTGTATTCTCATTTTGTCAGTATTTGCCTACTTTTTGTGTAGGTATAGGGAAGTATCATATATCCATAAATCATGCATATAGTATACATCTATGCATGGAATCTGTAGTATATATAGATGATGTTTTTAATTCCTTTTTGTTCAAACTTATCAGTCCCTTAATATTCAACTTCTACTTTTAACCTTTAAGTGTGCCTTTTAAAGAACAGAATATTTCTGGATTCAAATTCATCGAGGTGTCTTTGTTATTTAGCGAATCTAATTTGTTGTGATTGTTCACATACACATATTTGGTCTTCTACCATTTTATTTTGCACTTTTTGTTTAACAAGTTTTTTTCTTGGCTCCTTTTCCCTCTTCTTTTCTTTTTTCTGTGGATTGCTTTAGTTTTCTCTATTTTCTTTGCTTTTCATTTTTAGTGGTACTCCTAAAATTTTAATATATAATATTTTATTTATTTCATTAAGTCATAACGGTACATTAATACATTTATGGGGTACAATGTGCGAATTTTATATACAATTTGGAATACTTACAGCAAACTAGTTAACAGAGGCTTCACCTCACTTACTTAATTGTTGTGTTAAGACATTTATACTCTACTCTTAATAGACTTGACATGTACCCTTGCAACATGCACCAAAGGTGAGGTCCCACCAATTGCCCTCCCTCCTCCTGACCTCCCCTCCTCTCTCCTTTCTCTTCCTTTCCCTTCCCTCCTCTTCCCTTCCCTCCTCTTCCCATCCCTCCCCGTCTCTTCCCATCGCAGGTGCAATGCCTGTGAGAGAATGGGGACAGGGCCAGGTAGAGCTATCTGATTGCAATGTAGCTCTGACCTTGAGAGAAGGAGAAAGGGAAGGAAGGTTGGAGAAAGAGTTACATACTGCGTCACAGTCCGAGGAAGGTTGGCTAGTTTGTCAAAGCCATCAGGGAATCATTGATCAAAAATAAGCTGTCAGGAGAGTCCCATGTCTCCCCCAAATACCCAGCCTTAGTGCTTAGTTATTAGGTACAACCTGTGGGAACTGGGGCTTCCTTGGTGTATTCATGACAATTCAAGATCCATGAGGCACTTTGTTGTGGCTCCCACATGCTCTCCTGTGCATTCTTAATGTCCTATGTTCTCAGTGTCTTCCTGACTAATCCAGCTCAGAAAGATGACCAGTCAATACTTAATGATTGAATGAATCCTGTGAATTCCTTAGGAGTTAGCAGTTTCTGGTTTACACTTGGCATTGGCCATTTAGAGAATTGTCTTATATTTTAGTGCTTTTTTCTTATGTTTATATATCCAGATTGTTTAAAGCCCCACTTCTTCAAGATAATCTTTGAGGACATTTGTCCTCAAAAACTTTATTAGTTTATTAATTGGCAGTCCTCCTAGGCATGCCAAAAGGGGGAAAAAAATGAGATTATGGTAACTCCTAACAATAATTTGCTTGAAAATAAGCAGCTGAAAGCTGTAAGGGCCTGACATATGGAAAATGTCATGTATGTACTTAACAACAAGTATTTATTAAGGTTCTATTGTGTGCTGGGCCCTTGCTTACATACCTGCAATTCCTAGCTCTCTGGGAGGCTAAAGTGGGAAGATTCTTTGAGCTCAGGAGTTCAAGACCAGCTTGAGCAAAAGTGAGACCCCATCTCTCTCTCTTACAGGTAGAAAATTTAGCCTGTGTTGAGGTGGGCACCTGTAGTCTCAGATACGCTGGAACAGGAGGATCACTTTAACCCAGAAGCTTGAGGTTGCTGTGAGCTAGGCTGAGGCCATGGCACTCTAGCCTAAGCAACAGAATGAGACTATCTCAAAAAAAGAAAAAAAAAAGGACATTTAGGCCTACCCTCATTTCGCTGATAGGTTTTTGAAACAGACACACAATAAGTACATAAGTACATAAATAAATAGGTAGAACAGCTAAGGTTGGGAACATACTAAATGCTAGTCCACTGAAGTTTCACTTATCCTACACAGTTGGTTTGAGCACATATTAGGAAATGGAAGCATATTCGTACAAAGACACGTCTAAGATGTATTATCACAAAGTTCAAAGTTGAAGAATCTATAATATATAATCATCATATTTTCCCTCCTGGTGGAAATACCAGACCATCTTCCTGGAACACTTCTAGAACTGCATTTCTTTCACAATGCCTTTGAAAGATAGAGATTATCTACAAAGCTTTAAAAGATTAGATTGATTTATTCATTCATTTACTCAGTCCTTTCTTTATGCTCCATTACTTAGTGCTGGAAAACACAAAGATGATGAAGACACTTTCATATTCCCAAGAGTTTAATCATATGCGTGAATGTCTATAGGTGACCATTTGCCTCTAGTATCTAGTGATTACTTGCAACTATGAAAAACATAGTTTTTCACTATGTCAACACTTTAACAACTACCTATGTGACGCAGTGGAAGCAGAATTCTAAGTGTGTAAGATATACTTTTTCTAGCCTCAAAAAAATTATCTGCATTTTAACAGAGTTCTAATATAAAATGTTTATAAATCTGGTATGGATAGCTTGTACAACTTTACATTGAAATCTGTAGAAAAGCATGCTTTGGCCTTTATACCTGAAAAATAGGTCCAAGTTAATAAAACACAGATTACTTTGGAAAATTTGGAAAATTAACACAACATATGTAAAATAAGTTTTTTTTTTCTTTTAGGAAAGTCTTCATAGACATCGATATTTGAATTCTTTATTTCCTAGTGAAAACTCCACTGCCTTTTATGGAATAAATCAGTTTTCTTATTTGTTTCCTGAAGAGTTTAAAGGTACAGTGTAATGGTGCTATTATCTCCTGATGTTAATAACTTGTTTGCTTAACTTTGAGGAACTGATGAGTTATAAATCTAGTCAATTGAGTAATTTATTAAATACCAAGTAAGTGTCAAGTATATACCATGTGTTTACCATAAGAAAAATAAATTCATGGTTCCCTGCTAATTAGCCTTAAGAAATAAATATTTATACACATTTCCTTGTGGCTATAAAGACAATTATCTTGTCCCTTCTGCCAATTTTCTGTATTATTTCCCTTCAAGATACTCATGGTTCCTTGGGTTATGATAGAACAAATGATGTCAGTTATGCCGATTTTTATTATTGACCTAGTTCTATCAAACAAGTTATCGTATGTATCAGCTCCAGCCTTATTGTAGGAATGCTGCTTTTTGTAGCTTTGAGCTCAATGCAGTTCATGTTATAGAAAATCACCTATGCAGACCCACAAAAAAAAAGCCTAAAATGACAAGTTTATTGGAAAGCTACTTTTTAGTTTGAAAATTTCCTCCAGAAAGAATCAATATAATATTGGTTGTCTTTTTGTTTGCTATTTTTACTCAGCCATCTATTTAAGAAGCAAACCTTCCAAGTTTCCCAGATACCCGGCAGAATTGCAAATGCCCATCCCCAATGTGTCTTTGCCATTAAGATTTGACTGGAGGGACAAGCGTGTCGTAACCCAAGTGAGAAACCAGCAGACGGTAAGTTTGGGATCGTTTTTCTTTTTCTAATTCTTTAAGCATTGGAAGGCATCTTTGAAGTCAGGTTCAATTAGTCTTGTAGTAGAGCCCATCATTTCTCTAAGAAAATAACACCTCAAACATCCAAAATTTACGATGAAAGGAGCATCTCAGGAGGAGAAGCAGCGGTCAGAGCCCCGACTTCTATTCCTGAAGATAAACCTTCCTTGCTGTGTTCCCTCACTGAGTTCCCTTGCTGCCACCCTTTCCGGCACATGACCCAGGCAGTCTTCCCAGTGGCTGTATCCCAGACACCACGCCTTCTGTAGAATAGCAGGTGGAGAGCAGGTGGAAGGCTGGAGAGGATAAACATGACTGCTGGAGCTTAAGTACTTTAGAAGGAAAACAACAGTGAAGTGAAATGGAAATGGATACATTTACCCACAGTGCGTCCAGGTCTCCTGGGTTCTCAGGCCTCATCCGGTCACCTTCATCAGAAAGCCCCACCCCATCCCCACAGGATCACTCTTCCACTCCGTGGTGCTTACAGGTGTAATCAGTAGTTGAGATACAGTGTGACATACACATTTCTAAAAATCACCATCTGTGCAAAATTGTGCAACAAAATGACAGAGATTGTGGGAGAGATGAGATTAGGTCACAACACTTCAGAATTTAATTAATGAAGTCTTTTTTAAAATGACTGAAAAATGATAAACCTGGTAGTGCAGTTTGACACTTGATAGATGATATAGGAATATATAGGCACTGCAGTAAACATAACAGTTGACTTTGAAGAGGACCCAAAGTGGGTGTTGGAAGGACTGCAGCTGTGAGTTATTCTGAAGTGGTGGAAAGAGGGCCTTGAGTCAGAAGGAAAGTGGGAGCATCAGATGTCACTTATAATGTGCCGTAGGGAGACGCCTCAACACAGGCAGATAATCTCTGTTTGTCTGCAGTTCTATGCAGTGAAAAATCTCAGCAGGGCATTCAGCCTCCACTGCACAGGAAGTGTTTGGACCTAGCGCTTTCTCAGAGAATGCCTAGTTAGAACGATCTTTTAAACTTCTCAGATTCTTCATTATTTGGCATCATTAAATTTTACCACCAAATTATTTGCTTTATTATTGGATTCATAACATTACATGTGATCTTAAACATAAATCCAGTTCCTCCCCAATTGTCTACAGTGTAGGCAGGAACTTTTAATTAGGCATCTTTCATTACAGGCATAGACTAGAGAGAGGGATTTTTTGTTGTTGTTTGGTTTTTAGCAGGAACTTCCCTCATGGCTTGAATAAAGCTAGCTAAAGATACAGTGTCAGCACCCTATATTCACCTTCGTCAAGGTTTGGAGACTGCCAGACAGCCACCTAGTAAATATTTTACTGTGCCATGCGCACTAGAGGTATTGACCTAAAAAGAGCATTTAAAGCCATAAAGTTGTTCTAACCTCATTCTATGAAAATACCCAATTGTTCTTCCATTTTTTTAGCCTAATTTTGCACACCTGGTTTTCTGTCCAATTTCAAATCCTCCTCTGTTCTCTGCCTTTCCTGTGAATCCTTCTTCCTTTTACATGGTCCCTAATTCCATCCCCTCTGTCTACTCCCTTTCTTTCAGGACCAGCCCTTTTATCCTTTGCTCTAGCTTATCAAATAAAAGCAAGTTAATAGATCCCAAATTAGCAGGATTGGCAGGCAGTGTTTGAGGAACGATTAATGCGAGTTGGTATCATCGGGGCATGTCATGAGCATCCACAGTGTGCGTACTGAATAGGCACCTGCTGGCGTCTTGATAACCCCCAAAGTAACTCCTTCAGCTCCTGTTTTCCTCAGATGATGAGTACAGCACACATCCTCTCCCCACTGACTTCCACCCTTTGGATGGAGATGGTACAGGACCATGGAAGCACAGTGTCCAGAGAGAAGCAAGGGGGACTGAGTCGCACACCCCGGTAGAGAAGCCACTTACAAAGAGAAGTCACATGCTCAATGAACTGACTAGTGTTTTATAATATCACCAGGCCCAGCGCAGTGGCTCTGCCTATAGTCCGAGCACTTTGGGAGACAGAAAGGGGAGGATTGCTTGAGCCCAAGAGTTTGAGATTATAGTGAGCAATGATGACACCACTGTGCTCCAGCCTGGGTGACAAAGTGTGACCCTGTCTCAAAAAAAAAACCATCAGAGACTCCCAGTGTTTTCTCAGTCTCTAAAAGTTCACTTTGATCTTGCATTTTCTAGTTTGCAAATAGTAACATTACTAATTTAACATTAATAATTAAATGTTGATGCTCACAAGAGACTTTGGGGTTTTCTTTCTTTTTTTTTCTTTTATCAATTTGAAAATCTAGAAAGTAGGCATCTATATTTTGTATTTTCATGACCCTTTATTTGATGACTCATTATATTTGGAGATATTAGCAAATTGATTTAGGCATTATTTGGTAGTAACTACCACCCCCTTTTCTGTTTGTGAACAGTGTGGAGGATGCTGGGCCTTCAGCGTGGTCGGTGCAATAGAGTCTGCATGTGCAATAAAAGGAGAGCCCCTGGAAGACCTAAGCGTGCAGCAAGTCATTGACTGCTCCTATAATAATTACGGCTGCAATGGAGGCTCTACCGTCAATGCTTTGAACTGGTTAAACAAGGTGACTAGTCTCCCAGCTTTTTAAATACTTAATTTCCTCATTTGCTGGTTTACTGTGTGTTCAGAATTCAAAACTTTCATGTGTTAAATAATTCAAATTCAGGAATTGAGGTGACGAAAGCTTGAATTAATTAGAAGATTTAAAAATCAATTGCTACCAGGCAAATCCAACAACAAGAAATCAAAGGGTGAAAATCCTATCTGAGATTTGTCTTCAGAAAAACATGTATCTTTACTTCTTAACATTTCTTAATCATTAGATTTTTTTATTGCAGATACATATCACATAATGCTGCAGAAAGATGAGAGTGTACGATTGTTTTCTTAGAATTTCTGAATATTGAGGCCAGAATGGATGTTAGAGATCAAGTAATGTGGTAGCTTTTTATACAGATGAGGAAAGGAGACCTGAGAGGTGAGAGAGTGTTGGCAAGTCAGTAGCTGAGCCAAAACTGCCCCTTCTGTCCCCTGCCTCCCACAGCAGGGCTGCTCTCAGCAGGCCAATGTCCCTCAGTGCTTTTAGGACTGTCTCTAACATTGTCCCAGATACAACAGCAATGCATGAGATCTGCCAGTGAGGGCGCTATTTAGTTTTGTAGAAAGTTATCAAACGGGGGTTGTGGGGGTTCTCTACTGGGATGGAGAGCCCACAGCTTCTAATCTGAAGATTATTTTTTGTTAAGCACCAGAGGAGGCAAGAAAAGCTTCATCTTTCTCTGTAGTACCCCTTTTAATTAAAGGATTTGTTATGGTAAATTTGCATTCAGCAAAAACGGCATAGTTAAGGACCAGAAAGGCCACAAGTTTCCTTACAGGGGTGGAGTCTCTAACCCTTGATGTCATAAAGAGAAGTTATAGAGAACAGTGCTGACCATAAACCACTGGACAGTCTCAGAAACTTGTTAACACAAAGGCAGAACCCCTGGAAGGAACATGTGCTGCTCTGTTGTACCTGTAGGAGAAAGATGACCAGACTTTACTATCAGATAGATGAAGGTTCAAGGAAAAGAAAGTTATACAAACACAGAAGTAAAAAGGAAAGAAAGATATAGATGCTAAATGTTTAGGATGTCAAAGACAAGCACCTAAAGATTTCATTTACAATAGAACCCAGAGTATGGCCACGTGATGGAGGCATAGTGAAATTGAACCTATTTTGATGCATTGAAGTTGGTTCTGTTTGATTTTTAAAACAACAGTTGTTTTAAATAAACAAACATTTATTTTGGATAAATGTTTTCTTTCAGATGCAAGTAAAACTTGTGAAAGATTCAGAATATCCTTTTAAAGCACAAAATGGCCTTTGCCATTACTTTTCTGGTTCACATTCTGGAATTTCAATCAAAGATTATTCTGAATATGATTTCAGGTAAGTATTTTATTCCATTGGTTTTTTTTCTATGTGTTTTTATGCTGTGATCTATTAAGTATTAGGAGTTAATAACTTGATTGCAGGCATCACTGTGTACTCCTAATTGTTTAAAAACTTGTTACTAAAGAGAATAATTGGCAATTGCAATGGAGTGTTATAAAGTTTTTCTTAATCTACTTATTTTTCTATATGTCATTATAATAGTAACAACAAATTTAAATCCAGTTGATGATATGTTTTATATTTACCCCCTTTCTTTCACCAAATTTATGTGTTATAATACCACTTGGACATTTTATTCTTAATGTTGAGTCAATTGAGAATTGTTTCATATAACTTTCCAGCTAATACCAAGCAACCTTCACACCAAGAAACATTTTTTTCAACAACTGTGTTCCTCACATTTTTCAAGATATCAGCCATAAGAAAAAGATACATCAAAACTTTCAAATTAAGTGAAAGAGAGAAGAATATACTACTGCAGATAAATTTTGTAGCACATATTATAGGCACAGTGAGAGTTCAGAGATAGAAAAATATAGGCTGAGGAAACGAATCTTCTTGTCACTGCAAGACAGGATAACATTGGGGAAACATTCCTAAGTTCAGGGGAAACATTCATTAAAAGTGCTTTAAAAACAGAGTAGAAACACATTATAAACATTGATATAGTGAAAATAAGTGTTCAGGGATGAGAACAACTCAACAAACTCTTGGCTTCATTTAATATATAAATAAATAAATAAATATATAAACTTGAGTTGGGCAAGATGGCAGAACAGAAGGATCATTCAATTGAGCTTTCCTAGTACTGGGGAAAAAGAGAGAACCCATCCATACCTGACATGGAGACATTCCCTGGAGTCATGGCTCAGGGAGCTCAGCAAGAAGGTGGTGAGCTGGATACAGCATATAATCTGGAGCATGGGAAATCTGATGTTTTAGGGAAGTGATTGCAACCTGCTGTGATCAATTTCCCCCCGCCCCCACTGCGGAAGTCCAGAACAGGATAAAGCCGTTCTAGAGTTTTCAGTATTGGGGGAAGTTGCATGTTGATCAGAAAGTTTGGAAAAGTGGGCAGACTAACGTTATACAGCAACTGGGTTTGAACACTGGTTGGAGTGGATTTGTCATCAGTTTGGTGGTTGGCAAGGCAGCCATACTGAGAAGGTCTCGGGGACCAAGGGTCTGCCATTTGGAGAAGGTTGTGAGAAGGTCTTAGCAGTGGTCTAAGGTATGGCCATCTTAACTCCATCTGCTAGGATCAGAACTCCACTCTTGGGACAGGCTGAGGGAACCTCCACCCATGGGAACTGTTGTCAGGGTGCACTGTGAGACTGCCCCTGAAGGATTCTGGAGAGCTTTAAGATCCCAACCTCATGAGGCTGAATCAGGTGATCACTGAAGGCAACTAAGTAAGGAATAAGTACCATAGAAGTTGATGGTTATGTTCTCAGTGTCCTAAAGAAACCACAGTACTACCTAGTGTCCTGGTGACAGATTGCAACATATATATTCCTATTAAAGTTGGTCTCTTCTGCTATATATAAATCATTTTTTTTAGTATTTTTTTATTTGTATTTGTCTTTTTTTAGCTTTCTTTATTCTTTTTTTTCTTTTCTATATTGCTGAATTTGTTATAGTTTTTGGCTGTTTGAGATTTTTTTTGTTTTGTTGTGTTTTGTTGTTGCTAATTTGTATGGTTGATTCTGTTCTTAACTTCCATTTTTACTTTTATCAAGAGTAAGGACTCCTGTATTTTTGGTCATGAGAAATAGTTTGGCTGTGCTCAGGCTGGTCCAGAGTTCCTGATTTCAAAGAACCCTCCTAGCCTAGCCTCTCAAAATCCTTAAATTACAGGCTTGGCCTTAATACCATGAGAATCAATACTGATCTTCTATCAGTATCATTCTCTCTTCTTGTTCTTGTTCTCTCTTGTTATCCAACTCTTTTCTTTCATCCTCCTTCCTCTTTTTTTCTTTTCTTTTTCTCTTTCCTTCTTTTCCTCTGGTTTCTCTCTGCTTACTCTTTGCCCTTCTCTTCCTTTTGACCTAAACTCTGTGGGAAGGTAGTTTGAAGCAAAGGAGGAAGCAAGAAGGGAAAAAGACAAGGAGGTGAACAAGTAGAAAGAACACATGAGGAGAAACCAACAGAAAAAATTGGGCAACTTGAAAAACCAAACAGAGCAACTCCCTAAAGGGACCATGGGACAGCTACTGCAGAAGACTCCACCTATAAGTAATTAATGATTTCCAAGAAAGGGAATTTAAAATATGGATGATAAAGACAATAAAAGGAATGGATGAGAAAATGGAAAGACAGAATCAAAAGTCAAACAAAAGATATGTAGAATATAGAAAGAATATGGCAGAGCTTAGGGAAATGAAGGCAACAATCAGGGAATGTAAAAACGTAGTGCAAAGTATCAAAAATAAGTTAGACCATGGAGAACAGAGAATTTTAGAACTAGAGAATAAAGTGTTCTAGTTAACCCAGGAAGTCAAAGAGGAAGAAAAGACGAGAGTAAAAGCAGAACAGTCACATGGAAAGCTACAAGACTCTGTAAAGCATTCAAACATATGACTAATAGGGATCCCCAAAAGGGGAAGAAGATTGTCCCAAAGGAATGGTAGGCCTATTGGAAATTATCATAAGTAAAAACTTCCCACGTTTTATGAAAGACCCTGACACACTCCTTTCAGATGGATATTAAACCCCAGGAAATCTCACCTCAAACAGAACTTCTCTAAGACACATTGTAATGAACCTGTCCAAAGTCAAGATGAAAGGAAAAATTCTTTAAGCAACAAGGAGTAAGAGCCAAATGACCTACAGAGGGGATGACAGCAGACTTTTCAACTGAAACTTTCCATCCACCTTCAACATTCTTAAACAAAATAATTTTTAGCCCAGAATTCTGTATCCAGCTAACCTAAGCTTCAAAATTGATAGAGAAATCAAATCTTTTGCAGATATACAAGCACTGAGGAAATTTGCCACAAGACCAGCTCTATAGGAAATACTTAGACCTATTCTCAATACTGACCATCATAATGGACTGCCAGCAAACTAAACACCCAGAAGCTAAAGGTCAAATCTTAGCTTCCACAATGGCACAAACAATAAAACTACATAATGGAATTTCACAAAATAAGATGACTAGAACTGCACTATACTTACCAGTTCTCTCAATAAATGTCAATGGATTGGCTCAGCACCTGTGGCTCAAGCGGCTAAGGCACCAGCCATATACACCTAAGGTGGCAGGTTCGAATCCCCAGCCCAGCCCGTCCAAAACAACAATGATGGCTGCAACCAAAAAATGGCCGGGCATTGTGGCGGGCACCTGTAGTCCCAGCTACTTGGGAGGCTGAGGCAAGAGACTTGCTTGAGCCCAGGAGTTGGAGGTTGCTGTGAGCGTGATGCCATGGCACT
>CAUYTI010083331.1:0-15554 GCA_963575145.1 Galago senegalensis
TGTGGTCCCAGCTACTTGGGAGGCTGAGGCAGGAGACTCACTTGAGCCCAGGAGTTGGAGGTTGCTGTGAGCTGTGATGCCACAGCACTCTACCCAGGGGGACAGCTTGAGGCTCTGTCTCAAAAACAAAACAAAACAAAAAAACAGCCCTTTCTCTTACAAACATGGTGTTTGGGTGCTCTTTCTCTCCATGGGCCTTGTTTTCCTGCAACATTTTGAATAAGACACAGCTGGTCTGGTCATTTTAGGTACTAAGTGACCTTTACCTCCTATCTCTCATTGTTTTGTACATTTAGCTCCCACCCCATAAATGCCCATCATGAATAGCTTAGAAAGATTGATTTAGTAAATTGACTTTTTTTTAGACAGAGCCTCAAGCTATGGCCCTGGGTAGAGTGCTATGGTCACACCTCACAGCAACCTCAAACTCCTGAGCTTAAGCAATTCTCTTGCCTCAGCCTCCCAAGTAGCTGGGACTAAAGGTGCCTGCCACAATGCCTGGCTATTTTTTGGTTGTAGTTATCATTGTTGTTTGGCAGGCCCAGGCTGGATTTGAACCTACCAGCTCTGGTATATGTGGCTGGCGCCTTAGCTGCTTGAACTATAGGCGCCACCAGTAAATTGACTTTATTTTTTGAGACAGTCTCACTCAGTCGCCCTGGGGGTGAGCACCATAGCATCATAGCTCACAGCAATCTAAAATGCTTGGACTCAAGAGATTATCTTGCCTCAGCCTCCCAAGTAGCTGGGACTACTGTGGTCCTTTTCTTTTCTTTTTTTTTTTTTGTAGAGGCAGAGTCTCACTTTATCACCCTTGGTAGAGTGCCATGGGGTCACACAGCTCAGAGCAACCTGCAACTCCTCATGCCCAGCTATTTTTAGAGAGGAGGTCTCACTCTTGCTCAGGGTCATCTGGAACCTGTGAGATCAGGCAATTCACATGCCCTGGCCTCCTGGAGTGCTAAGATTACCGGTGTGAGCCACCTCGCCTGGCCCTAGTAAATTGACTTTTGAATTAGAAATGTTATTGAGAGGCTCGGTGCTCATAGCACGGTGGTTACAGCACCAGCCACATGCACTGAGGCTGGTGGGTTCAAGCCAGGCCCAGGCTAAACAACAATGACAAATGCAACAAAAAAATATCCAGGAGTTTTGGTGGGCACTTGTAGTTCCAGCTACTTGGGAGGCTGAGGCAAGAGAATCGCCTAAGCCCAAGAGTTTGAGGTTGCTGTGAGCTGTGATGGCATGGCACTCTACTGAGGGCGACAAAGTGAGACTCTGTCTCAAAAAAAAGGAAATGTTGTTCAGAGAGGATACTTGGGAAAAGTAAGGTCTGAAAGCAAAATCCTCCCCATCATGACTCAGCTCTTAGGAATATGTAGAAACTTAACTTCCTGGGACTTTGAAAGTAACGCTTGCTTCTCCTTCTGTTAAAGCCCAGGCTGCTTTCTCCAGCTTGATTCATGCTTACCAATGAGAAAGGTACCCATGGGTGGCACCTGTGGTTCAGTGAGTAGGGTGCTGGCCCCATATACCGAGGGTGGTGGGTTTGAACCTGGCCCCGGCCAAACCGCAACAAAAAAAATAGCCAGGCATTGTAGCGGGGACCTGTAGTCCTACCTATCTGGGAGGCTGAGGCAAGAGAATCACCTAAGCCCAAGAGCTGGAGGTTGCTGTGAACTGTGATGCCGTGGCACTCTACTGAGGGTGACAAAGTGAGACTCTGTTTCTTAAAAAAAAAAGAGAGAGAGAGAGGGCAGCACCTGTGGCTCAAGAGGTAGGGTGCCAGCCTCATATACTGGAGGTGGCCGGTTCAAACCCAGTCCTGGCCAGAAAATTACAAAAGAAAAAAAAGAGAGAGGGCTGGGTCTGTGGCTCAATGGGTAGGGCGCTGGCCCCCTATACTGAGGGTGGCAGGTTCAAACCCAGCCCCAGACAAACTGCAACAGAAAGATAGCTGGGCATTCTGGCAGGCGTCTGTGGTCCCAGCTACTCGGGAGGCTGAGGCAAGAGAATCGCTTAAGCCCAGGAGTTGGAGGTTGCTGTGAGCTGTGTGACGCCACAGCACTTTACCAAGGGCGATAAAGTGAGACTCTGTCTCCACAAAAAAAAAAAAAAGAAAGAAGAAAATAAACAAGAGAGACAGAGAAAGGTACCTATGGACCAAGAACCCTTGGCTGGAGATAAAAGGGAAAAAAACAGAGCCAGTTGGGGAATGCGGCCATTTTTAGACTCTATTCTGCCTTGGCTCCTCTGGCTGAAATAAAGCCCTTCCTCCATATCTTGGTGTTTGGGTGATTCTCTCTCTCCACTGGGTCATATTCCTGCAACATTGTAATAGGTCACTGACTTATGCTGATTATTATTTAAAATAAGCGTTAATGTGGTCTTTGCTTTAGGAGGATTGATTTAGTAAATTAACTTTTTTTTCTTTTTTGAGACAGAGTCTCACTCTGTGGCCCTAACTAGAGTGTGGTGGCATTATAGTTCACAGCAACCTCAAGTTCTTGGGCTCAAGCAATCCTCTTGCCTCAGTTTTTCTAATTTTAGTAGAGATAGGGTCTTGCTATTGCTCAGGCTGGTCTCCAATTCCTGAGCTCAAGTGACCCACCCACCTTGGCCTCCCAGAGCACAATGGGTTACAGGTGTGAGCCACAGAAACTGGCTGGAAATTAACTTTTGAATTGGAAATGTTGTAATAAATTGCCACTGAGTTATGATGATGATTATTTAAAATAGGAGTTAATATTTGCTTTGAACCTTTATGTATAAAACTATGATTTTGGAAATGGAAGAAGAGAAGTCTTAGAGAGGCTACTCTCACTGTTCTCCAGAATCCTGGCCTTCAGACAAATAAAGTTTGGTGGACCTATTCCCATTGCTTTATATTGGCTGACAGTGACAGATGGCTGTACCCTCTTCCATTTTGTCTCGTAACACTCAAGGTGATACAGTGAGACTCTGTCTCAAAAAAAAAAAAAAAAAAAACGCCACAACAAGCCGGGCACAATGGCTCACACCTATAATCCCAGCATTCTGGGTGGCCAAGGTGGGCGGATCACCTAAACTCATGAGTTGGAGACCAGCCTGAGCTAGAGCGAGACCTTGTCTCTAAAAAGTAGCCGTGCATTGTGTTGGGGCCTGTGGTCCCAGCTATTCAGGAGGCTGAGACAAGAGAATTGATTGGGCCCAAGAGTCTGAGGTTGCTGTGAGTTATGATGTCATAGTACTCTAGTGGGGGTGACAAAAAATAAAGCCATAATCAGATGCCACTTCCTACCTACTATGATGATATTTCAAAAAAAAAAAAAAGGGGGTTTTGAGCATGAGAAATAGGAACCCTGTGCAGTGCTGGTGGAAAAGAAAAATGATGCTGCTACCATGGGAAAGAATTTGTGGTCAGTCCTCAAAAAGATAAACATAAAATTATCATATGACCCAGCAATTCCACTACTAAGTATATACGCCAAAGATTTGAAAACGGAGACTCAAACAGACATTTGTATGCCAATGTTTGTGGTAGTACTAATCACTCCCTAATATCTAGAAAGGTGGAAGCAATCCCCAATAAGAATGGAAAAAGAGGGCAGCGCCTGTGGCTCAGTGGGTAAGGCACTGGCCCGATATACTGATGGTGGCGGGTTCAAACCTGGCCGTGGCCAAACTGCAACAACAACAAAAAAATAGCCAAGTGTTCTGGTGGGCACCTGTAGTCCCAGCTGCTGTGGAGGCTGAGGCAAGAGAATTGCCTAAGCCCAGGAGTTGGAGGTTGCTGTGAGCTATGATGCTACATCACTCTACCGAGGGTGATAAAATGAGACTCTGTCTCTAAAAAAAAAGAATGGATAAAGAAAATGTGGTATAAACACACGATGGTATGTTATTGTCCTATAAAAATAAATGGCATAATGGTATCTGCTATAACATGGATGAACTTGAGAAGGGAGACCCCCGTGTAAGTATTCTCTAATAAACTCATCTAACCTATCAAGCTGGATTTACTTGGTCATTCCTATTGTCTCCCAGTACTGAAGGGGGACAGTTCATCTATAGCAGGCTTTTCCCAAAATAAATGGGTACAGAATGTTTGTTTGAGGTGATAGAAAACTTAAAAAAAAAAAACAACTTTATTCAGGGCGGTGCCTGTGGCTCAATGGGTAGGGCACTGGCCCCATATACTGAGAGTGGTGGGTTCAAACCCAGCCCCGGCCAAATTGCAACAGAAAACTAGCCAGGCATTCTGGCAGGTGCCTGTGGTCCCAGCTACTTGGGAGGCTGAGGCAAGAGAATCGCTTAAGCCCAGGAGTTGGAGGTTGCCATGAGCTGTGTGATGCCACGGCACTCTACCGAGGGCAACAAAGTGAGACTCTGTCTCTACATACACACACAAAAAAAACAACTTTATTCAAGGCTCGGCATCTGTAGCACAGTGGTTACAGTGCCAGCCACATACACCGAGGCTGGTGGGTTTGAAGCCTGCCTGGGCAAGCTAAACAACAATGACAATTGCAACAAAAAATAGCTGGGTGTTGTTGTGGGTGCCTGTAGTCCCAGCTACTTGGGAGGCTGAGGCAAGAGAATTGCTTAGGCCCCAAAGTTTGAGGTTGCTGTCAGCTGTGAGCGCTTAGGCCCAAGAGTTTAAGGTTGCTATGAGCTGTGAGCCATGGCACTCTACCAAGGGTAACATAGTGAGACTCTGTCTCAAAAAACAAAACAAAACAAAACTTTATTCAAAATAATAAAAGGGTATAATATTTAGGTTACATTGTTCTCACTTCCAGGGTAAAGTTCCATTTGTAGAAGAGCCCCTCACCCAGGGTGTTATACACCCTCACAATGTGCACATTAGGTGAGATCCTGCCTCATGCCCTCCTTCTCTCTACTCCTGTTGAGGTGATAGAAAACTTTGCAAACAGATAGTGATGATGGTTGCACACCATTGTGTGCACTGAATTGTACATTTTAAATGGTTACAATGAGCTTGGTGCCCTTAGCACAGGGGTAACAGTGCCAGCCACATACACCGAGGTGGCGGGTAGCCCAGCGGGGCAGCACCTGTAGCTCAGTGAGTAGGGCACCGGCCCCATATACCGAGGGTGGTAGGTTCAAACCTGGCACCGACCAAACGGCAACAACAACAACAAAAAAATAGCTGGGTGTTGTGGCAGGCACCTGTAGTCCCAACTACCAGTACTTGGGAGGCTGAGGCAAGAGAATCACTTAAGCCCAAGAGTTTAAGATTGCTGTGAGCTGTGACACCATGGCACTCTACCGAGGGTAACATAGTGAGACTTTGTCTCAAAAAAAAAAAAGAGAGAAAATATAAATTCTGTGGAAAAAAGTTAAGAAAGTCACAGCTTCTGTGGCTATTTAAAAAAAAGTAAAAAGTAAAAGTATGACAATGCAAGAGGTAGGATGGATGTGAGGATGGGAGTGGAGTCTAAGAATGCAGGCAACCTCTAGAAGCTGGAAAAGGCAAAGAAAGATTCTCCTTCAGAGCCTCAGAAAGAACTGCTATGGCAACAGTTTGGTTTTAGCCCAGTGGACCTGATTTCAAACTTCTGGCCTCCAGAATTGTCATAGTAAATTTATGTTGTTTTAAGCCACACAGTTTGTGGTTTATGTGAGATACAGAATGTGAATGGTGGTGGTGATATGAACAGCAAAGGAAATAGCTGTGGTACATTTAGCACTAGGAGTTCAACCCTGTGCTAAGTATCTCTCATGTCATCTCTCAGGAAGAAGGCTGGGCTGCTATGAGGAAAGAAATCTGGGAGCCATCCATTTAAGAGGAAATCAGAAGGTAAGAAAAGATATCAAAGGCTTGGCCCCCATAGCACAGTGGTTAAAGCGCTGGCCACATGCACCGAGGGTGACAGATTCGAACCTGGCCTGGGCCAGATAAACAACAATGACAACTGCAACAGAAAGATAGCTGGGTGTTGTGGCGGGCATGTGTAGTCCCAGCTACCTTGGAGGCTGAGGCACTGAGGCAAGAAAATCACTTGAGCCGTAGAGTTTGAGATTGCTGTGACACCACAGCAATTTACCGAGGGCAAATAGTGAGACTGTCTCAAAAAAAAAAAAAAAAAGAAAAAAGAAAAAAAAGGCTTGCTGCCTGTGGCTTCAGCAGCTAAGGCACCAGCCACGTACACCTGAGCTGGAGGGTTGGAATCCAGCCCTGGCCGCCAAACAACAAGGACAGCTACAACCAAAAAATAGCCAGGTGTTGTGGCAGGCACCTGTCGTCCCAGCTACTTGGGAGGCGGAGGCAGGAGAATTGCTTGAGCCCAGGAGTTGGAGGTTGCTGTGAGCTGTGATGCCACAGCATTCTACCCAGGGGGACAGCTTGAGGCTCTGTCTCAAAAAAAGAAAAAAAAAGATAACAAAGTTTCTGAAAGCTTTCCTGCATGTGACACACCCCAAATCCTTCTTTAGAGTGTTCTGGTACATGAGATTCCACGTCTGGCTGAGGAAGGTTTTGGAAGCACTGATATTGTCTGTGAGGTGTAATTTGTTTTTATACTGACAAGGTAACAGTGGTAGTCAAAGGAGCTCTTAAGTGTGATTCAGGTTCTTATTGCTTTCGCATGTTTTGTTTTTAGAGATGGAGTCTCCCTATGTTGCTCAGGCTGGTCAGGAACCCTAGGGACAAGTGTTCTTCCTGCCTCAGCCTCTTGAATAACTGGGACTACAAGTGTACATCTTGTAGTTTGGCTCATGAGAGATACTTAGCACAGGGTTGAACTCCTAGTGCTAAATGTACCACAGCTATTTCCTTTGCTGTTCAATATCACCACCACCATTCACATTCCGTATCTCACATAAACCACAAGCCAAACTACAGGGTGTACACTTGTAGTCCCAATGCCTGGCTCATTTTTATACTGAAAAAGTCAGAACAGTCAAAGGGTTTTCTACATTCACTGCTCTCCTGTCTTTTTTTCTTTTCTTTCTTCCTTTTTTGTTTGTTTGTTTAGAGACGGGTCTTATTCTTGTTCAGGCTGGAGTGCAGTGGCATCATTATAGCTCGCTGCATCCTTAAACTCCTGGGCTCGAGGGATTCTCCTGCCTCATCTTTCCAAGTAGCTGGGACTACAGGCATGTCCCACTATTCTCAGATAACTTTGTTTAAGATCAAGGGGAAAACAAGAGTATCAGATAATTTTTTTTTATTTTTGTAGAAACAGGATCTCACTATAGTGCTCAGTCTTGTCTCAAATTTCTGGTCCCAAGTGGTCCTTTTGCCTTGGCCTATCAAATTGCTGGGATTATATGGCTCACATGCTGTGAGCCACCATGGCCAGCCTCATGTGTCTTTTCCTAACATGAACCCCTGTACCAAAGAGGTGTATCACACAGGTTAAGCATTTTGTCACATTTGCTACACTGAGAAAGTCTTTCTCCAGCATGAAACATGTGGTTCCCATCAAGAACTGAGAAGGGTCTGTGATTTTACCATAATGGTAAGCTAACAAGTAAGCCTGACAAGGGAGCATTAGAGACAGCCTTCCAGACTCCAGTGTGTGTCCAGACCGCATACTTTCCCAATGTCATGAGGTTGTAGGGAGCATAAAATAAAATGACATGAGTTAAGTGAATATAACTATACCTGGCCCAGAGTACATGGTCAGTAAACAGTACTGATGTTATTCCATTAACTTCATGGTTGTTCCTTTTATTGGATCAATATACATTGGTTTTTCTAAGTCATGAGTTGTGGAATTTGTAAGCCCAGCACAAGGTAGCATATAAGCAAAGCCCTGGAGGCTGACAGCTGAGGCCTTTAGGTAGGAGTCCTCCTTGGTAGAAGGTGACTGAGGGCCTAACTAGCAAAAGAGGGGGCTGAGGGATTTTCCTCACCACTTTTTGGGATTGGCCTTCAGTGAAGAGAACTGCAAACCAAAGGGTAACACCATCTGTAGTGGCAAGGGCAGAAGGGGTGGCAAATGAAGGTCCAGGTCCTGGGGTGGATCAAGGCACCTTACACACCCATTTGCACTACCTAAGGGCCACTGTGGCCGGCTCCCTCAGATGCTTCACAGGACCCTCAAGTTCAGATGTTGTTTTGAAAGCACCTTATCTTTAGATGACAGCATCTTAAAATCTTGAGTATTTCACAAGCCATTTGGGGGAGCCTCAAAAGCAACTATGACCTTGTCATTGGATTTCCCAGACAGCTTGAGAGGTCATGAAGTGCCAAGTTCTAAGAGTAAGGAAAAGTCACTGGTCTGGGAGCTACCTTGGCTGGGGGCTCTGAGGACAGAGAAAGGGAATGGGGTGATCAAAACACTAGTGACAGACATTTTCCAGAGTCAATCTGGGGGATGGCTGGGGTCAGGTCTGAGTGTCAGCACCGGTGAAAATGCTACCTCCTGTGGGGGGTATCAGAGGATTTCTGGGGGAGGAACAGGATAGGGAATGGCAGGGATTGCCAAGTGCCCCTGGCAGTAAAGAATGCAGGCAACATGGAGCTGAGCTGATTCCACATCCAGGAATCTTTCTGACCCGTAAAGGTTAGCATGCAGGTTGTGTCAGCAGTCACAGTACCCTCTCTAGTCTTCTGGCAAGGTCAAAAGATTTGGTCATCAGGCTGTGGCATGCATCCCGCCAGGACACTATTTTAAAACGCGAATGGAGAGATCAGAGCACAGGATAGGGGCAAGATATTCAAGATTTATCCATGGACGACTGAACTATGTCCAGGTAAGCTCTGAGGCCCATTTCACCCTGTCGGGTACACCTGGACTTTGATTCTGCTTCCAGTCTGCTACGTCTCTATTAAAAGAAACTTGAGAGAGGACATAGTTTTTTCAGAGGCAGCATATTTTGGGGGGTGAATGTCTTTTCTAGTGGGTAGGGCATAAGCAACTTGAAAGACCCAGTTAAGTTCCAGTGTCACCTGGGAGGTCTCACCTGGGCCTACGAAGCCGTGTTTGCTGACATGGGCGTGACTTTCTGGGCGACGTCATCACCTGTCTGCTCCGAGGCACCGGCCCTCCCTTTGCAGGCCTTTTCCACTAGCCTCAGGAAGCAAAGACAGGCACCGCCTCTGCATGCGAAGGACTGCTCTCGCCTCCAGTCTCGCAGCCGCTCTTCCATTGCGTCCAAGCGCTAGAATTCACCCACTGCCCAGCGGGACGCCGTGTTAAGCTCCACCTCTTGTGCACAGCCAACTCCCAGCATTGGCAAGGGAGGCAAGGGTGGAAAGTGGGATCATTAGCCCAATCAGAGCCCGCGCCCGCCCCCAGTGGGATCTTCAGCGTAGCCCACCGGTAGTCTAGGTAACTGTTGCCCGGGCATCGGCAGTGGCACCTCCCTGTCCGTCCCAGAGGATCCAAGCAGCGGCTCCGCGTCCCCAAGTGGAATAGTTTTGCCAAGGCTCCATTCTAGGTGGCCTAGGGAGGCGGCACTGTGCAGTACCGAAGAGGCAGCCTGAACCTGGGCTTGTGTCTCCACCACTAGGGATTACTCTCGCAAGCAGGGTGCGGGGTTCTTCATTCCATCTGCACCATGCGCCCTACGCACATTCAGGGAACAGTGACTTGGGTGCGACCCCTTTCCCCATGAGTTTAACTGTCTCGTGATTACACCCTCAGTCTCTGCCATATCTTCAGATACCAGTCCTGAAAAGTGAGAGACGGAGATTTTTCTCCAGGCTACGGCCATGCTCAACAATCTGTTTATCTTTTATTTACTTTGGGGAGCAGATCTAGACAGGGTGACCTTTATTTATTTAGTTTCTCCCAATAGGCGGTGATACGGTGGGGGTTTTTTTTTTTGTTTGTTTGTTTTGTTTTGTTTTTTGAGACAGTCTCACTGTGTCACCCTTGGTAGAGTGCTGTGGCATCACAGCTCACAGCAACCTCAAACTTTTGGGTTTAAGTGATTCTCTTGCCTCAGCCTCCCAAGCAGCTGGGACTACAGGGGCCTGCCACAACGCCCAGCTATTTTGTTGTTGTTGTTGCAGTTGTTGTTGTTTAGCTGTCCCGGGCTGGGTTGGAACTTGCCAGCCTGGGTGTATGTGGCTGGGGCCCTACCTACTGAACTACGGGTACCACGCAATGATACTGCTTTAAAATCATACTTTGGGCTCGGCGCCTGTGGCTCAAGTGGCTAAGGCACCAGCCACATACACCTAAGGTGGTGGGTTTGAATTTGGCCTGGGCCCACTGAACAACAATGATGGCTGCAACCAAAAAATAGCCGGGTGTTGTGGCAGGCACCTGTAGTCCCAGCTACTTGGGAGGTTGAGGCAGGAGACTCGCTTGAGCCCAGGAGGTTGCTGTGAGCTGTGATACCACAGCACTCTACCCAGGGTGACAGCTTGAGGTTCTGTCTCAAAAAAAATCATACTTTGAAAATTGCCCAGGGCGGTGGTTCAAGCCTGTAATCCTAGCACACTGGGAGGCCAAAGCAGGTGGATTGCTTGAGCTCACAATTAGAGATCAGCCTGAACAAAAGCAAGACCTCATCTCTTAGACTGGGCTGGCAACTATGGTTCCAGCTACTTGGGAGGCTGAGTCAAGAGGATGGGTTGAGCCCAGCAGTTTGAGGTTGCTGTGAACTATAATGCTATAGCACTCAGAAGGTAACAAAGTGAGACTGTCTCTAAAATAAATAAATAAAATAAAATAGGACTGTGGGATGGGGTCAGTGTGCTTCCACATATCAAGTGGTTGAACCATAATTTACTTATTCAAACCTAAATTGCATGTGCCTCTTTGGTCTGGTTTCATCTGTTTCCTGGGAATCCCTGGCTGACTGCGTTGGATGAAGAGTGCTCTTTCACAAGCATTGCAAGCTCCCAGCATGTGCATGGGTGGGGTTGTCAATGCTGAGCTTCCCAGTGGCTTCATCAGGTTATGCTTTTAGGGGGCACTTAGGTTTTCCTTCTAGAGCCATGCAGATTCTCCAGAAACAAGCCTTTCACCCTAAACCAGGTCGGGAGAGCACTGGGGCTTTGAAGGCTTCTCAAATAGGTGTCCCCAAGGCAACTATTCCAGGTCTCCTATCCCTGGGCTACCTGATGGGACCTCTGTTCACTTCCATCAGTGCCAACTCAGTATTTCGCATTCCATAATTAGTGACATCTCATCATCCACTTCTAGCTTCAGAATATATTGCTGTTGAGTGCCCTTTCACCATCCTTGCTCTTGTGTATTTATGTTTTAAACACTGCCCCTGTGGTTTCAGCAGATTTCTGTGCTGGGTGTGATGCATGTGTTCCATCTGACCTTTTGGCCCAGAAGCCCAGGGACACATTTACAATAACTGGCTCTTCAGGGTTAGTTAAAAGCAGAGGAGCACGTGCCTTTGTTTCTGAGTTCCATGGAGAGTCCTCGGGAAGGTAGGATGAGGGGTTGGTCTCCATTCCACAGTTCTTCAGACTTTCAAAGGGAGACAACAAATGGTTCAGAAGCCTAGGTGTCACTGGTCATAGCACCAGCACTGGAAGAGTTTGGGACCTATTCCAAGTATAATCCCCTCTTTGCAGGAACCTGAGTGTTTGAGGGGTAGAAAAGGGGTCTGGCCCTGATGGCATGTGGTTAGGAATCAAATTTGTGTTCTTTGTGTATAAGGGATGGCTTCAAGGTTTTTGTTTTGAGACCCTGTGTCCTGAGCAGAGTGCCATGGTGACATCATAGCAACTTCAGACTCATGCGCTACAGGGATCCTACTGCATCAGCCTCCCCAGTAGCAGGAACTACCAGTTTGGTTTATTCTATTATTTTTTTTTTTTTTTTGAGACAAAGCCTCAAGCTGTCACCTTGGGTAGAGTGCCGTGGCATCACAGTTCACAGCAACCCCCAACTCCTGGGCTCAAACAATTCTCTTGTCTCTGCCTCCCAAGTAGCTGGGGCCACAGGCACCCACCACAACGCCTGCTATTTTTTGGTTGCAGCCGTCATCGTTGTTTGGCGGGCTGGGCTGGATTCTAACTCGCCAGCTCAGGTGTATGTGGCTGGCGCCTTAGCCACTTGAGCCACAGGTGCCAAGCCAGGGTTTTTTATTTTTTGTGGAAATGGGGTCTTGCTCTCAGTCAGACAAGTCTCAAACTCATGAGCTCAAGCAATCCTCCCACCTGAGCTTCCCAGAGTGTTAGTTAGGATTATGTGCATGAGCCACTACACCCAGCTGGCTGCAAGCTTTTGGAGACCATGGGATAGAGCCACCTTTGCAGGGTCATGATACATGGCCACACCCCTTTCCTCAGCAACAGGCAGCACTTCCTGCCTTGATTTCCCCATTGGCTACACTTCCATGGCCAGTATCTACAAAGGCTCATATCCCAGTAGAGTTGCTGCTGGAGGACAGCCACACCTTTCCCACTTCACCAAGGTTTCTGGCTGCCCCACCCACCTCTATAAATGAAAAGGATATAGGCATCCCACTCCTTCACTGGGCCCCAGACTGGCTCCAACTTTACCCTGTGTCTCCTTGAGGAGACCTGGGTTGAAATCAAGTTCCTGAACTTCTGTGACAATAACTCCTAATGGCATGTCTGCATATGTTCAGTATCATCTACATTATATTAGGGTGAAAGGGTATCTAGTTGTCACTATTCACACAAATGTTTATAGAGACTGGAATTGCCATACTCAGTGGCATGTGCTTGTAGTCCAACCTACTTGGGAGGCTGAGATACTGTTAGGAAGATCACTTGAGTCCAGGAGTTCTGGGCTACAGTGTGCTATGTTGATTGGGTGTCCACACTAAGTTTGGCAGCATCAATATGGTGACCTCCTGGAGTGGGGGTCCACCAGGTTATCTAAGGAGGGGTGAACTGGTCCAGGTCAGAAATGGAGCAGGTCAAAACTCCCATGCTGATCAGAAGTGGGATTGTGTCTATGTATAGCCACTGCACTCCAGCCTGGACAACATAGTGAGACCCTGTTTCTTAAAAAAAAAAAGAAAGAAAGAAAAAGCAGCAACAGCTGAGATTGGTCACTCCTGTAATCCTTACATTTTGGAAGGCTAAGGCAGTAGGATTATTTGAGGCCAGGAGTTTGAGATAAGCCTGAACAATGTAGCAAGTGCTTGCCATTACAGAAAATAATTAGCTGTGTGTAGTGACACATGCCTGTAGTCCTTGGGAGGCTAAGGCAGGAGGAGCACTTGAGTCCAGAGTCCAGAAGTTTGAGATTGTAGTGATCTATGATAACACCTGTGCAATATAGCCCCAGCAACAGGGCAAGACCCTGTCTCAAAAAACCCCCCAAAACTTAAAAGTCTTTCTAAAACGCTTTCTAAACCTGACCCTTGCAGCTTGGAGTTAGGAAAGGATGATTAAACAGTCAAAGTCCACATTGCTATGCAGGAACTACTCGCATATTATAAATTATAAATGCTAATTTGTTTTTCCCAGTAAAAAGACCATTAATTTCCTAGGATGTAAGGCCCCAAGTAGGGAAGAGTCCTGGTCTGCTGAATCACCCAGAAAGCAAAATGGGAAAAGATCTACTCCCCTCACCTACAACTGCACCCTTTTGTCCCTACCACATGGAGCATTACTAGGGAGAAATGGAGCTAGGAAAGGTGTCATACAAGGCCTTAGGTAATGGCAACTCCCTTCTATTCAGCTCTCTGTTCACCATATAATTGAGGAGGGAGAACAGGCTACGTGGCCACCAAGCCCAGCAAAAGTGAGCAGTCCTCTTTTTTCTCTGAAGTTACTGTTTTTTTGTTCGTTTGTTTTTGAGACAGTCTCACTTGGTCACCCTTGGTAGAGTGCTGTGGCATCTTAGCTCACAGCAACCTCAAACTTTTGGGTTCAAGTGATTCTCTTGCCTCAGCCTCCCAGGTAGCTGGGACTACATGCCACAGCACAGGCAATCCACCCACCAAAGCTTCCCAAGTGCTTGGATTACAGGGGTGAGACACCACACCCAGCTGAAGTTCTCACCTTAAGATAAAAAAGTTCCTCATAATGTTAAAATTGGTAATTACAGTCATTGACAGATCTTAGCCAATGATGAGACTTGGATAAGAATGTGAACACATGCCACTGGAGATCGATTACCTTGGATCTGTGTTTCCAATGCTGAGAGCCACATTGTCTCCAGAAGGCTTCCACAGCCTGAGTTGGCTGCGTGTGGGGAGCCAGGCCACGCCATTAACCCAAGAAGTTAAGAGCACAGCCCAAGAGGTGATGCCCATCTACCTGGGTTTGAGTCCAAGCTTTGCTGTTAGAAATACCAGGCACAGAAGCTACCTTATAGGGCTGTGGAGAAACATCTCAGCACTCAAAACAGGAGCTTGTAGCAAACATTTGTTGACTATCAGAGTGTCTGCCAACATGATGCTCAGTAAACTCATCTTTTTTTCTGTTTCCCAGAGAAGGAAGCTGGAATTCGGTGCCCAGCCACTTGCCCAAGGCCAGTACCAACCCCACTGCCCTATGCCTTTCTGAGGCTGGGCCTCAGAAGCCTTGGATGAACCGAGTTCTGAGGGGGAGATATCCTCAGCATCTGTCCAGCAGCAGGTTGTGTGCAGATATCTGAAGGTTCTCTGACCCTCCTTGGCCCCCCATACCTGCATTTGCTCTCCTCACCCCTGTCAAAATACCCCTGAAGCATCCTCACTGTGTAAAACTGCCTTTGTTGGCCTCCCACTGGCTCTGACTACAGTCTTGGCCCACCAGAATCCCAGCCAGCTTGTCCTACCTACACTGTTTCTGCACTGTGACCTCTTTGGGGATGGAAGTGTGAGCTGGAGCTGAATGGCAAATCCTGTCATCACATGCAAATGGAACCACAGCCACTGGGTCTTGCTCCTGCCTGACTCAAAGGCACAGGGATTTCCCTCACCGAGGATTTCTAGAGGACATGGGCCTGGTAGCTGAAGAAGGGATTCACAGAATGCCTGAGAAGCGCGAGGCTATGACCTCAGGCTTCTGCTTCCTTCCCTGACGCACCTTTCCATGATGCACACGACAGACATCTGCCCTAGGCGTGCAGGCCAGCCCTGCCCTGGAAGATTTCTCACCAGTGTGGATCCTCTGGTGGTGCAAAAGAGCTGGGCGCTCCCGGAAGGTGCGGCCACACTGTGCACACAGAAAGGGCTTCTCGCCAGTGTGTATGCGCCGGTGGCTGAGTAGCACCGTGCCTTTAGCAAAGGCTTTGCCACAGTCCGCGCAACGGAAGGGCCGCTCACCCGTGTGCAGCAGCTGGTGTTGAGTGAGGTTGGAGCTGCGGCTAAAGGTGCGTCCACACTGTGTGCAGGAGAAGGGCTTCTCCCCAGTGTGCACACGCTGGTGCAAAAAGAGCGAGGAGCCCTGACTGAAGGCAGCACCGCAGAGTGCGCAGGAAAAGGGCTTCTCTCCCGTGTGCGTGCGCTCATGTTGGATCAAGTGTGAGTTGCGGCAGAAGCGGCGGCCGCACTGCCCACAGGCATAGGGCCGCCCACCTGCGTGGATCTTGCGGTGCTGGCTGAGGTTGGAGCCGTGACTGAAGGCTTTGCCGCACTCACTGCAACTGAAGGCCTTCTCTGCGGTGTGGATGCGCTGGTGCCGCACCAGCGATGAGCTGTGCCGGAAGGCCTTGCCGCACGCT
>CAUYTI010083332.1:0-23030 GCA_963575145.1 Galago senegalensis
GGACCACAGGAGCCCACCACAACGCCCGGCCATTTTTTGGTTGCAGCCATCATTGTTGTTTGGCGGGCCCGGGCTGGGGATTCGAACCCGCCACCTTAGGTGTATGTGGCTGGCACCTTAGCCACTTGAGCCACAGGCGCCAAGCCAAAAACATTAATTTTTAATTCACCATGTTAATATGTTGTTTAGGATATTGCATCCTCATTTATAAGTGAAATATGTTTGTAATTTCCCCTTTATAATAATGTATTTTCTCCAATTTTAATATTAGGTGTATCCAGATTAAGTAGAATGATTTTGAAGTATTTCCTTTTCTAGTGTCTATAAGATTTGGCATGATCTGTTTTTTTGAAGTTATCTTTTACTTCTATTTATAAATATTAGTTGTCTATTTTTTTGAGACTTTGGAAAAAACGAAATAAGAAGAAGTTAACTGATCAAAGTATTCTGTAATAGACATACTCCTTCCTGACAATGTAAATGTTACTTTCTTTGCATTATTATTATTATTATTGCTTAATATTTCATTGCAGCAATCTTCTGATTTCTTTTCTGAATGTATTTATCTTCGTTCTCTATGAGGTTTTTGTTCTCAGTCTTTATGTTAAACATTGTTATTGTTATTAAATTTAGCCTTTTTAATTCTGTGAAGGCAAAAGTAGAAACCTAATATACACATGTATAAGTAAGAAAAATAAAGAAAGAAAGTGCAAAAAAAGTCATTGTGTGTGTGTGTGTGTGTGTGTGGAAGGAAGGCTGAAATCAAAGGCAAGATGATAATCAAGACAGTAGAGTTCAAAGTCTTCGCTGACGCTCATTTTGCAGGGGAGGAAATGACCCCATAACTTACTTTACCCCACCTGTTGCCACTTTCCTGAGGAAAAAAGTACTGAGGCATTAGGATGAAATGTCACTTTTAAGGAACATCAAGGTCACGTGCAGGGGTTCACACCTGTAATCCTAGCACTCTGGGAGGCTGATGTAGGAGGATCTCTTAAGCTCAGAAGTTCCAGACCAGCCTGAGTAGGATCAAGACTGTCTCTCTACTAAAAATAGAAAAATTAGCCAGGAGTCCTGGCAGGCCCCTGTAGTCCCAGGTACTAGGGAGGGTAAGGCAGGAGGATTGCTTAAGTCCAAGAGGTTGAGGTTGCTGTGAGCTGTGAGCACTCTACCCAGGGCAACAGAGTGAGACCCTGTCTCACAAAAAAAAAAAAAAAAAAAGAAAAGAAAAGAAAAGAAAAAGAAAGAAAGAAAGGAAAAGAAAACAAAGGGAAAAAAAGAACTTCCTATTGGTTTTGTTGAAATCTATCTGTATTTTCTTAGAATCTCAGCGAGTTTTCTTCAGATCATTACTTTGAATTCCTTTTCTGGCAAACCGTTGGTTGGGGTCTGCTGACTGGAGTCTGTTACCTGACAGCTGAGTTCCTCTGGTGGGTTCTATCCCCTTGCTTTTTCATGTTCCTGTGCCCCGTCCACCTTTCTGGACTGGCTGTCACAGAGAGAGACTTCCCTGTGCAGTTGGGCTCAGCATGCCCCCTGAGCTGCTGGTGCAGGGGCAGTCTCTGCACAGATCCCCAGCAGCCGCAGTGACTGTGGGCCCCTCAGTGGCCTGGGCTATGGAAATCTGTAGGTTGTTAATATCCTGAGTGGCAATGGCTTTGGGGGTTTTATTCTTATTTTTCTTGTAACAAAGAGACGTGGCCAACAGGCTCCTTCTTGGAGTCAGGTCAACACAGCCCACAAGCAGCTGCGGCAGTGCTGGGCTCCAGGCAGAGTCCAGGCTCAAGGTCTCACAGACCTACTATGGCATCTTGATCTTGGGTTCAGGATTTCTCTGTGGCAGGTTGGATGGAGGTTTCCCACAGCACCAGGACCTGTGATTAGGGTCTGGGGGGTCAAGTTGTAGCTGTGATTCTACCCCTGTGGGGAGGGCAGAGTATAGCCCTACAAGAAGTGACATTTGGAGGGGTGAGCCCAGGACACAGGGTATGACTGTGACTCAGGAGCCTGAGATAATAGGGCTGGGTGGGCAACTTGGGTCCTAGGGGATGAGACAAGGTGTAGTGATGAGTTTTTCCCTTGGGATTGTAGGTTTGGCCGAAGTCCAGACTCTGTAAGGCCAAGCGCAGCACAGCAAGGCCCTCGGAATGACAGAGTATTATTGCTGTTTGGGCCCTTGGAAGTCAGGGTGTAGCACGCTGAGGACTATGGCCCCAGGGGAGAGGTGTGTCTCATCTGCTCAGACCTGTGGGGACTAGTGCACCTCACCAGAGCAGGTTCCAGAGTCCTTTGGCCTCTTGGACTTGGTGTTTCAGCTCAGCCATTTCTCTGTTGCTGTGGGACCCTGGGGACGACCTCAGGTCAGCTCTGGGATGCCCCTCTGCCCAGCTCTGCCATAGCAGCAGCGGTTCTCCAGCTGGCCCTTCAGCTCAGGGGAGGTGGGACTGCTCCATGCTGTGCAGACAAAGTCCCTGGGTTGCAGGGTCACACCACAGGCCTGGTTCTGCTGGAGGCAGCGTGCAGCTGCCCGAGGCCTTAGAAGTCGGCTTAGCATGCTGAGTGGCACAGGGGCTGTTCTTGGCTATTCTAGGGAAGCATTTCCCCTTAAGGACAGCACAGCTGTGGTGCCTGCAGGGCTGGGGAGGCAGCCAGCCCCTGGTCTGGGAAGGGGTGACAGCTGCTGCTAGCTTATTTGGGGAGGGAGGGTCAGGCCACCTTCTGCAGTGGTTTACCTCAGGGATGAAGACCTGTGTGCCAATGTGCCCTCAAGGCAGGACACATGCTACATTAGTGCCAGCTCCAGGATGACAGTGCAGTAGTGTGTGCACCACAGAGGACAGGCCACAGTGTCTCCCCCTCCCCCAGGGACACAGCTACTTGGCCTCCAGGCAGCTGACTCAATGGGGCTCAGTGCCCATGAGGTACACAGTGGAGGGTGGTGAGGACTGTGTGTATCCAAGGTGTTGCTGGGACCTGCTGGGACTCTGCTACTCATGTCCTCCTTGTGGAGATAGAGGTTCCTCCTGGTCCACGGCTCGCCATGGCCAGGGTAGGGGTTGGGGGCCTGAATTCTTTCTTGAAGTTTCTGGGCTTATCAAGGTTTCTGCCACTCTAGCACTCTCCCTTAGTAACTGTCATTAAAATGTAACTTTATTGAGATTGTTTGGATTCTTTGTGGAAGGAACAAAGGCTACAGACTTCTAATTGGCCACTGTGCTGGTATCACTCATCTTTATACTAAAAAAGGGACAAACTAGCCAGTCTCAAAAGGGGCATATGCTGGATGGTTCCACTTACATAACATTCATGAAATAACAGAGATGGAGGACAGAGTAGTGTCTGGGGGGACATGGCTGCACGGTGGTAACTGACGGATGGCACAGCCTGATACTTGTGGCTCACACCTCTACAGGAGTCTCCATGTGGTAAAGTCTCACAGAGCTACACACAGAAACAAGTGCTTGTGTAACTAGCAAAATGTAAATGAGCTCTAGACTGTACCCATGTCAAGTTCTTGGCTTTGATAATGTACTACAATTGTGCAAGATGTTAGCATTGAGGGTAGGCTGGAGACTGCAACCTCCCGGGACCTATAATTACACCAAAGTAAAAACTTTTTAACCAATAAAATTGCCATAAAATTTGTAAAAGAAAAAAAACTGTAATAAATAGATTGACTACATACAATGAAAAGACTTTTATAGCTATTGAACTTTCCAAAAACTAAAACCTGCTTCCTTTTCTTCTCTCTCATTAAAAATCTTTCAACAAATCATCTTGACAGTTAGAAACTGGTACAGACAAAATAGACCAGTGGGAAATATAGCTGCCTCATGCCCACGATGAGCTGGATAGTGTCATTTTAAGAAGAAGAAAACAAACTAGGCACAAAAATATACCTTTTATATTTAAATTTTTTTCTGGATGTTTTGCAGGTTACCTGGACCTCAATGTCGTTTTTGTTTTTATTTATTTCATGACTATAAATAGCATAGATGTTGCAAAATTGCAAACAATATAGAATTTTTTAAAAAAGAAAATGAAATCTCTCAAAATCTTATCCCCAGAAAGCCATGCATAGTTTTTGATAAATTGGATAATCTAATACACAGTAGTGTGCGATCTGCTTTTATTTATTTATTTATTTATTTATTTATGAAAGCCTCACTCTGTTGCCCTAGTCTAGAATGCTGTATAGTTAGCTTAGCTCGCAGCAACCTCAAGCTCCTGGGCTCCAGAAACCCTCTTGCCTCAGCCTCCCCAGTGGCTGGGATTACAGGGCCCCCCCACAATACCCAGCTAGTTTTTCTATTTTGGGTAGAGACAGGGTTTCACTGCTGCTCAAGTTGTTCTCCTGACTCCTGAGCTCAAGAGATCCTCCTACTTGGTTTCCCAGAATGCTGGGCTGACAGGTGAGAGCCCAGCCTGCAACTGGCTTTCTTCACTGTCCAGTATTTCATACACAAACTTCCATGCCAGTGGTTCCCATTTTTGCCATTGTTTGGTGGATTATGGTTCATTTAACCAATCTCACATTTATGGAGATACACATTTTGCATCCTTACCAATATTTTAATTTAAACATATTTAATATTTTGAATAGTTTGTCAGTGTTTGCTGTGTTATGACCCCAAGGTTTAAAGTAACAAGCATTTATTCTGCTTGTGATTTGGTGGACAGGCTAGGTAGTTCTCCTCATCTCTGCGAGGTGATTCCTGCTGGGCCTTCTCATGTGTCTGTAGCTAGTTAGTGGTTGGCTGGTAGCTACACGACCTAAGAAAGCCTCAGTCATGTGTCTGGCAGTACTTCAAAAAAAAGTAAAACCAGGGCAGTGCCCGTAGCTCAGTGGGTAGGACACCGGCCACATACACCAAGGCTGGCAGGTTTGAACCTCAGGAGATGATATGTTCACAGTTTGAGAATGGATACCAAGTCAGAAATAAGTAACTGACATATATACCAACAAAAAATTGGCCAACGAATTTTCAGGCCCACACCTGAAATCCCAATACTCTGGGAGGCTTGAGCCCAGGGTTCAAGACCAGCCTGAGCAAGAGTCAGACCCTATCTCTGGTCAAAATAGAAAAACTAGCTGGATATTATGGTGGTGCATACCTGTAGTCCCAGCTACTCAGGAGGCAGAGGCAGGAGGATCACTTAAGCCCAAGAGATTGAGGTTGTTGTGAACTATGACGACACTGCACTCTACCCAGGGTGACAGAGTGAGACTGTCTCAAAATCAAACCAAACCAAACCAAAACAAACAGCAACAACCAGTTAGAAGAGATAATAAAAGAAAAGATTTTATTCATAAAAACAAAATAATTTTTTAAAATATATATATCTAGGCAGCGCCTGTGGCTCAGTGAGTAAAGTGCTAGCCACATACAGGGAAGGAAGCTGGTGGGTTCGAACTCGGCCTGGGCCAGCTCACAACAATTACAACTGCAGAAAAAAATAGCCAGGTGTTGTGGCTGGTGCCTGTAGTCCCAGCTACTTGGGAGGCTGAGGCAAGAGAGTTGTGTAGCCCAAGAGTTTGAAGTTGCTGTGACACCATGTCACTTCACCAAGGGCAACATAGTGAGACTGTCTCAAAAACAAATAAACAAACCAAAAACAATGTTAATTCTTTGAAAGTTAGCCTATAAATCTAAGTAAATCTTAATAAAAATACTGAGAGGATTGGTTTTAATTTTTTGGAAGTAAACAAATTTTAAAGATCATATAGAAAAATGAGTGTGGTGATTTTAAAATGTCTAAAAATTCTTTACTAGGTAAAGTTTAATTTCCTTCCCCTTGAATGTGGCTAGACTTCCTTCTAATGAATAAGAAGTAAAATGACAGTGGACCATTTTGACACTGAGTCATAAAAGTCATGTGGTTTCCACCATGTTTTCTCTCTTGGGTCACTTGCTCCCTGGGGATTAAGTTGCAATGATATAAGGATACTAAAAAGCCCAATGGAAGGGCGGCGTCTGTGGCTCAAAGGAGTAGGACACTGGCCCCATATGCCAGAGGTGGTGGGTTCAAACCCAGCCTTGGCCAAAAATGGCAAAAAAAAAAAAAAAAAAAAAAAAAGCCCAATGAAGAGGTCCATGCAGGGAGGGGCAGGGAGCATCTGACTAAGACTAACTTGGATGTAGGTCTCCAGCCTTGGCTGATCTCTTGGCTGCAATCTCATTAGACATCCTGAGCCAGAATCATCCCAGGAAGCCACTCCCAAACTCCAGATCCACAAAAATGACAAGATAGTAAATGTTATTGTGTAAGCCACTAAGTTTAGGGGATGATTTATCATATAGCAATAGATAAGCAACATAATAAATAAGAAATAATGGGCATAAAATCTTAAAAGAAGGAGTAATAATGGGGGAGATAGTAAAACATATTCTTAAGCTACAATAATACAGCAATGTGGTACTATGGGCAGCACCTGTGGCTCAGTGGGTAGGGTGCCAGCCTCTTATATGGAGGGTGGTGGGTTCGAACTTAGACCTAGCCAAACTGCAACAAAAAATAGCTGGTCATTGTGAAGGGCACCTGTAGTCCCAGTTACTTGGGAGGCTGAGGCAAGAGAATTGCCTAAGCCCAGAGTTAGAGGTTGCTGGGAGCTATGAGGTTGCTATGAGCACTTTATGGAGGGCAATAAGACTCTGTCTCTAAAAAATAAATAAATAAATAAATAATAAAATAATGTGGTATTGGTGTATGATAAAACATACTCATTAAAGGGATAGAATAGAAAGTTTATTAAATAGATACCTGTCCATGTGAAAATTTAGTATATGGTAAAGGCAAAATTTCAAATCAATGAAGGAGAAGATGAATTATTCAACAAATGGTATTGGAACAAATGAAAAGCTAGCTGGAAAAATAAATTAGATCCATACCTCACACTTTATGTAAAAATGAATTACAGATAAATCAAATATTTAAATATTAAATACAAAAAAATGATAAGAGTAAACTATGAGGGGATTTTTATTTTTATTTATTTATTTTTTTGAGACAAGGGTCTCACTCAGTTATCCTGGGTGGAGTGCCTTGGCATCATAGTTCACAGTAATCTCAAACTCTTGGCCTCAAGCAATCATCTTGCCTCTGCCTCCTGGGTACCTAGGACTACAGGCACTGGCCACAATGTGCCTGGCTATTTTTTTAGAGATGAGGTTTCTCTCTTATTCAGGCTGGTCTTGAACTCCTAAGCTGAAGTGATCCACCTGCCTCGGCCTCCCAGAGTGTCTATGGAAGGGGTTTTAAAAACCTGAGTGGAAACCTAGAAGTCTTATAAGATCAGTAAATGTAAGGTAGCACCTGTAGCTCAGTGGGTAAGGCACTGGCCACATACACTGAGGCTGACGGGTTCAAACCCAGCCCACACCAGCTAAAAACAACAATGACAACTGCAACAAAAAAAAATAGCCAGGTGTTGTGGGTGTTGTGGCAGGCACCTGTAGTCCCAGCTACTTGGGAGGCTGAGGCAGGAGACTCGCTTCAGCCCAAGAGTTGAAGGTTGCTGTGAGCTGTGATGACACGGCATTCTACCCACCGTGACAGCTTGAGGCTCTGTCTCACAAAAAAAAAAGTAAATTTAATTGCACACGTATTCTTCATGGCTAAAACATGGGACAACAATAAATGACAAACTGGGCAAAATATTTTCTGCTTATGTCACGTATAAGGCACTAATGCTCCTAATTTATAAATAGCTAATATAAATTGATAAGGAAAACACCAACAACCCTATGAAAAAATGAGTAACAACAAATGAAAAAAGGAAAATACACATGGCATTTAAACATATGAAAAAATGCCTTCATAATGAAGTGTGAATTAAAACTACAAAGGGACACTACTTTTGATCTATCAGATTGGCAAAAATCAAAAGGCTTGATAAAATCCTTGGCAAGAGAACGAAGAAACAGATGCTCTCATGTGTTTGTTGGTTAGGAGAGTGAATTGGCATAATGTCTTCAAGAGCATTTTGGTAATTTTGTTATTTGTTAAAACTACAAATTTATGGCCAGGCAGCTCATGTGTGTAATCCCAGCACTCTGGGAGGCTGAGCAGGCAGGAATGCTTGAGTTTGGGAGTTCAAAACCAGCTGAGTAAGAGCAAGACCCATCTCTGCTAAAAATAGAAAAACCAGCCAGGCATCATGGCAGGTGCCTGTATTCCCAGCTACTCAGGAGCATGAGACAAGAGGATTGCTGGAGTCCAAGAGTTTGAGGTTGCTGTGAGCTGTGACACCACAGCACTCTACCAGGGCAACATAGTGAGACTCTGTCCGAGAAAAAAAAAAGATTAAGGAAGCTAATTATATACAGACATAACATACCTGCAAGATATATTTAAACATTAAAAAGCAAGGTGCAGGGCGGCGCCTGTGGCTCAGTGGGTGGGGCGCCAGTCCCATATACAGAGGGTGGTGGGTTCAAACCTGGCCCCAGACAAATTGCAACAAAAAAATAGCCAGGCATTGAGGAGGGCACCTCTAGTCCCAGCTACTCAGAAGGCTGAGGGAAGAGAATGGCCTAAGCCCAAGAGCTGGAGGTTGCTGTGAGCTGTGAGAGCACAGCACTCTACCAAGGGCAACAAAGTGAGACTCTGTCTCTAAAAATAAATGACTAAATAAATAAAAAAGCAAGGTGCAGAGGTGTAACACTGGAGGAAAACAGAGCCCACTAAAATAAACCCACAAAACATGCAAACAGTAATAAGCTGTGGGTAGAGGGGCAGGAGATCAGTACCTGGACTTGGTACAAAATATCATGTCCAGTCTCCCAGAAATACTGGCAAATATATTGCACAGCACAAGAGAGGTTCCTACTCCATTTGCTAACCCACAAAGGAGCAAAGCTGTACTGAGCTAAGGAGATAACCATGTAATTATTATAATGTTCGATTTGGAATAATAATATATGTAATATGCATTACGACAATACCACACAAAGAGGGGAAGGGAACGGAGCTATGTGGCTGAAATTCAGTAAACGCCAAAGACAACTAAATTTAGTTGTTACTGCCCATGTCCATTCCGCTGATGTTCTGTGGATGGAGTAGCAATATTTGCATAAGAAATAAAACATAAATTTTATCGGTACATCTACCCCGTGAACTTTACATTTTTGCCTTCATTTCGGCAGAATCACAATAAACTTCATACCGCTTTCACCCAATTTGCGTTCCATTAACGATCTAAAGGATCACAAACTTAAATGTTATTTACACACAGTGCCCCCAATCTGTACAGAGGGGAGCAAATTCCTTTGTTTTGAGAAGCCAGAAACCAATACTTGGTACTTAGTGAAAAACAATTCTGCTTTATGCAAAAATCTTCTGCAGTTGTACTGAGAGGGAGGATCTGACAAGTTAATGAACATGTCGTTTCTCTAACAGAGTCCTCAAACTTTTTAAACAGGGGGCCAGTTCACTGTCCTCAGACCATTAGAGGGCCAGACTATGGGCCCCGGGAGGAGTCAGCTGCTAAGCAGGAGAGGCGGTGGCGGCAAAAACCCCCGCGGGCGGGATAAATGTCCTCGGCTGCGCATGTGGCCCGCGGGCGGTAGTTTGAGGACGCCTGCACCTCCGAAAGGCAAATCCTCCCTGCTCTCTGCATCGGGTCCCTGGCAGCACAACCTCCAGATCCGAATGGTGTGGGCACAGTTATCTTTTGTTTTAAAGACACCGGGCAAGGGAGTTGAATGGTGCTGCTCCCAGAGCAGTTTAAAGTTACCAGCTGCACTGTGTTGGCGCGGGACATCCATCCAGACTGACAGCTGCCTGCGTGCTGTGGCAAACGGGTGCCTCTGAGGCGCCGGCCCAGAGCGGACCCGTTAGTGTAGCGGCAACAGTATTTTATGATACTTTCCCCCTGCTCTGTGAAATGCTTTTTTGGTTATTTTTGTCATCTAATGCCAATTGTACTGCCCTTTTCCACAATTTTTTCGTTTAGCATCTTTTAACCATAAGTGCATTGCCAAGTATTTCAGACTATGTGTCCCTGTTGGCTCTTTCCGGGAGCCGCTACCAACCGCTCCTGCCCCGCTCCGCAGCGCGCACTGCACTACCCATTGGCTCTTTCCGGGAGCTGCTACCAACCCCTCCTGCCCCACTCCGCAGCGTTCACTGCACTACCCATTGGCTCCTTCCCGGAGCCGCTACCAACCCCTCCTAACCCCGCTCCGCAGCGTGCACTGCACTACCCATTTTCAATATCACAGGCATCTTTTGACATTTGAAATTTTTTTTTCTTTCTTTGAGACAGGGTCTCACTCTGCCGCCAGGGCAGAGGGCAGTGGTCACTACAACCTCATACCACTGGGTTCTAGCAATCTGCTTCAGCCTGTGGAGCAGCTGGACTACAGGTGCCCACCACACACCTGGCCAATGTCTCTATTTTGTAGAGGCAAGGCCTGGCTCTTGCTCAGGCTGGTCTCAAACTCCTGGCCTCAAGTGATGCTCCTGCCTGGGCTTCCCAGAGTGGTAGGATTACAGGTGTGAGCCATGTTACCAGCCACTGTTTGAAGACTGTGACCTGTAATGCAGTCTTGCTTGGTGTTAGGGGTTGAATTGTGTCTTTTACCCCCACCCCCCAAGTAAAAAATGTGTTGAAGTCCTAACAGCAACCACCTCGGGGTGTGAGCCTATGTGGAGACAGGGAAACTGCGACTTAGTCAGTCGGGATGAGGTGGTACTGGAGGAAGGGGCCCTGATCCAATGAGGTTGATGTCCTTGTAAGAAGACAGCCATGAAAGGTCAGAGACAGACATGGAGAATGTCCTGTTACAAGGCAGAGATTGGAGTTCCGGGACTAGAAACCCCAGAGCACCAATGACCCCGCCAGAAGTGAGGACAGGGCAGCAAGGGCTCCCGGAAGTTTCCAGAGCAGGCACAGCCCACCCAGACCTTGATTTCCAACCAGGCCCCAGAACTGGGGGACCACGAATTTTTGTCACTTTGTGTTTTTCCCTTGTTGCTCTGGTTCTGTTCAAGGAGTGGGTGAAACTGCATCTCAGCTGTCATCAAGTTCATACTACTCACCATTCTCCACTTGTACCACAGAATTATGTGACTCTACTTACCTTCATGATTGCCTCCAAATAGGTTCCTACTCCATTTGCTAACCCACAAAGGATCCTGAATAAAAATAAGCATTTGTAAGAAGTATTTTTTTTTTTGAGACAGAGTCTCATTATGTCACCCTTGGTAGAGTGCTGTGGTGTCATAGCTCACAGCAACCTCTAACTCTTGGGCTTAAGCAATTCTCTTGCCTCAGCCTCCCAAGTAGCTGGGACTACGGGTGCCCGCCACAACACCCGGCTATTGTTGTTGCTGTTGTTGCACTTGTCATTGTTGTTTAGCAGGCCCAAGCTGGGTTCAAACCTGCCAGCCTTGATGTATGTGGCTGGCACCGTAACCACTGTGCTGTGGGTGCCAAGTTGTAAGAAGTATTTTTATACTTCTTTATGGAAACAACTGAACTTCTCCCAAGTGTGAGTCTGACTGCAGTCAGTAAGGTGTGTGATCGCACTGGTAGAGGCCTCTGTGCAGTGCAGCACACGCCAGATTACAGTGAATGTCCATTATACCCTCTTGTCTCATGTGGGGACACAGGTGTATGATGTCAGAAAAATGGGGATTTCCATTTCCCCCTGGGGACCAGGGAGGACTCAGTATAGTTGCTATTCCAGACCTTTCTACTTTCACATTAGTCCCTGCCAGGAAGGTGACTATTCTGTCAAAATGTGTACTTCTTGGGGCTTCAAATTCCTATCAGGAAAGGCAAGAAGTGGGAGATGGACCTGCAGCTGTGGCTTGGTCACACGTTCCATTGTGACCTTTGGTATGTGCAAAGTCCCAAATATCCATGCTCAATGACACCATCGCCTTCCAGCTGCTGTCCCATTTATTTGCTCTTCTTTACAATAATATCGTTGAGATTGTTGTGGTGGTAAAACACATTACACTTACCATCTTAGCCATTTTTTACTTTAAAATATTTCATTTCAGTATGGATAAATATGTTCACATTATTGTGCAACAGATCACTAGAATGCTTCCGTCTTGCAAAACTGAAGCCTTACACCCCCTAAACCGTACCTCCCTGACCCTCCAGCCCTGGAAACTACCCTTCTCCTTGCTGTGATGTCCGTCCGACATGCCGTGTTTGTCCTTTTCATGATGGGCTCATTTCATTCAGCACAATGTCCTTGAGGCTCTCGATGTTGTAGCATGACAGAATTTCCTTCTGTAATACAAGCTGCATAATATTGTACTGTATGACCACAACACACTCTTTATCCATTCAGCTCTTGATGGACATTTGAGTTGCTTCCAGTTTTTGGTTATTGTGAATAATACTAAAATAAACATGGGTGTGCAAGTATCATTTTCAGAACCTGCTTTCAATTATTTTAGATGTATGCCTAGAAGTGGGATTGCTGAATTACATGTGTGTGTATATATATATTTATATTTTTAATTATAAATTAAAAATTTTATTTTTAACTTTTTAAGGAACCTCTTACTGTTTTCCATAGTAGCTGTACAATTTAACGTTCCCACCAGCAATGCACATGGTCTTGCCAACACATTACTTTTGTTCTTTGGATGACGGCTATTTTGATAGGTATGAGGTAAAACCTCATTGTGGTTGATTTTGTTTTTTGAGACAGAGTCTCACTATGTCACCCTCAGTAGAGTGCTGTGGCATCATAGCTCACAGCAACCTCAAACTCTTGGGCTTACGTGATTCTCTAGCCTCAGCCTCCCCAGTAGCTGGGACTACAGGTGCTCGCCACAACACCCAGCTATTTTTTTGTTGCTGTTGTCATTGTTGTTTAGCTGGCCCAGGCTGGGTTTGAACCCACCAGTCATGTATGTGGATCTGTGGATCTGTAACCACTGTGTTATGGGAGTGGAGCCCTCGTTGTGGTTTCGTTTTGTTTTGTTTTGTTTTGTTTTTTGAGACAGAGCCTCAAGCTGTCGCCCTGGGTAGAGTGCTATGGCATCACAGCTCACAGCAACCTCCAACTCCTGGGCTCAAGCGAGTCTCCTGCCTCCACCTCCCAAGTAGCTGGGACTACAGGCCTCTGCCACAATGCCCAGCTATTTTTTGGCTGCGGACATCACTGTTGTTTGGCGGGCCAGGGCTGGATTCAAACTGCCAGCTTAGGTGTATGTGGCTGGCGCCTTAGCCACTTGAGCCACAGGCATCGAGCCCTCATTGTGGTTTTGATATGCATTTCTCTAATGATTGGTGATGTTGAGCATCATTGTGTGTTTATTGGCATTTGTATATTTTCTTTGAAGAAACGTCTGTTCAGGTCCTTTACCTTTTTAAGAGACAGGCTCTTGCTCTGTTGCCTAGGCTAGAGTGCTATGGCATCATCAAAGCTCACTGTGACCTTGAATTCCTGGGCTCCAGTGGTCGTCCTGCCTCAGCTTTTCAAAGTGCTGAGGTTACAGGCACAAAACACTAAGCCTGGACATTTTTGTCCATGTTATGTTATATTACTGTCAATTTTAAAATCAAGCTTTTGGTTGTTGAGTTAATATTCTAGATATTAACTCTGTTTATCAGATATAAGATTTCAATTATTTGAAATGTAATAGATTACCTTTTCACGCCATTGTTTCCTTTAATGTCTGGAAGAATTTAAGTTTGATGTAGTCCCATTTGTTTCTTTTTGCTTTTGTTACCTGTGTTTTGTGTCCTATCCAAGAAATTATTGGCAAGTCCAATGTCCAAAAGCTCCCCTCCGCCCCGATATTCTTTTATAGGAGTTTTATAGTCTTAGGTCTAGCAGGTCTTTCATACATTTTATTAGTAACTTATCTTTTTATTTTTTTGAGGCAGAGTCTCAAGCTGTCACCCTGGGTAGAGTACCATGGCGTCATAGCTCACAGCAACCTCAAACTCTTGGGCTCAAGTGATCCTCTTGCCTCAGTTTTTCTATTTTTAGTAGAGATAGGGTCTTGCTCTTTGTTCAAGCTGGTCTTGAACTCGTGAGCTCAAGCTATCCACCCGCCTTGGCCTCCCAGAGTGTGGGAATTACAGGCATGAGCCACCACGCCCAGCTAGTAAGTTAACTTTTGTTATATGATGTAAAAGGCAAGGGCCTGACTTCATTCCTTTGCATGTAGATATCCAATTTTCCCTACATCTTTAGTTGAAGAAACTGTCCTTTTTCTGTCATGGGATCTGAGCATCCTGTGGAAGGCCATCTGACCGTGTGTCTGACACAAATGTTTTTGTCTATGACCTCTATTTGGTCCGATCAATTTATATATCTATCTTTATGGCATTATCATGCCATCTTAATTACTGTTATTTTGTGGTTTGTTTTGAAATGAGGAAATTTGAGGCCTCCAACTTTGTCCTCTTTCAAGATTGAAGATTGTTTTGGCTATGTGGGGTCCCTTGAAATTCCAGTAAATTTTAGGTTTTTTTTTCTTATTTCTGCAAAAATACACATTGGGATTTTGATAAGAGACGGCATTGAATCCATAGACTGCTTTTGGTAGTACAGATATTCTAACAACATTAAGTCTTCTAAGCCACAGACATGAAATGTCTTCCCATCTGTTTATGTCTTCTTTGATTTCTTTTGGCAATGTTTTGTGCTTTTCAGGGTACAAGTCTTTCAACTTCTAGCATTTCACTCCCCCCCTCTTTTTTTGAGACAGAGTCTATGTCACCCTGGTAGAGTGCTATGGCATCATAGCTCACAGCAACCTCAAACTCTTGGGCTCAAGTGATTCTCTTGCCTCAGCCTCCTGAGTAGCTGGGGCTATAGGCACCCACCACAATGTCCAGCTATTTTTTTGTTGAGGTTGTCATTGTTGTTTAGCAGGCACTGGCCAGTTTGAACCCACCAGCCCCAGTGTATGTTGCTGGCCCATAGCTGCTGAGCTAAAGGTGCTGAGCCTAATTATGATGTTCTTAATTTTTATTTTTTGAGACAAGGTCTGGTTTTATTGCCCAGGCTGAAGTACAAAGGCATGATCAGAGCTCATGGTAGCCTTGGACTCCTGGGCTCAAATAATCTTGCCACCTCAGCCTCCCAAGGAGCTGGGACTACAGGTATACACCATTACTCCCGGCTAATTTTTATTTTTTTTTTTGTAGAGAAAGAACATTACTATGATGCCCAGGCTGGCTTAAAACTCCTGACCTCAAATTATCCTCCCACTTCAGCCTCCAAAAGTGCCAGGATTGCAGATGAGTTACCACATCCAGCCATATCTTCTTAAATTTGCCAAGACTTGTTTTGCAGTCTAATATGTGGTCTTGGAGAGCACTCCATGTGCCCTTAAGAATGTGCATCCTGGGCTTGGCACCTGTAGCTCAGCAGCTAGGGCACTAGCCACATACAGCCCAGGCCTGCCAAACAACAATGACAACTACAACCAAAAAATAGCCGGGTGTTGTGGTGGGCGCCTGTAGTCCCAGTTACTTGGGAGGCTGAGGCAAGAGAATCACTTAAGCCCAAGAGTTTCAGGTTGCTGTGAGCTGTGATGCCTTAGCACTCTACCCAGGGTGACATGGTGAGAGTCTGTCTGGAAAAAAAAAAGAATGTGCATCCTGGCTGGGCGCAGCAGCCCAATCCTAGCACTCTAGGAGGCAGGGGTGGGAGGATAATTTGAGGTCAGAAATTTGAGACCAGCCTGAGTAACTCTATTTCTACTAAAAAATAGAAAAATTTTGCCAAGCCTTGTGGTGGGCACCTGTAGTCCCAGCTACTTGGGAGGCTGAAGCAAGAGGATCGCTTGGACCCAAGAGTTTGAGGTTGCTGTGAGCTATGACACCACAACACTGCAGCCTGGGGCTGTGTCAAAAAAAAAAAAAAAAAGAATGTGTATGTACTTCCCCTGTTAAATGTTTCTAATGAACTATTTTCATCATTATATAATGCACCTCTTTGTCTTTTCTGATAGTATATGTCTTAAAGTCCATTTTTTCCTCATACTAAATATGGCCTTCCCTGCTCTCTTTAGGTTCCTATTACATGAAATGTTTTTCCATTCTTTAATTTTAGCTGAAGTATGTCCGTAAAGCTAAAGTGAGTCTCTTATAGACAGCATGTACAGCACAACCTCTGTTAAGCTGAACACCCAAGGGAATGTAACAAACTGGTCAACATACAAAGGTGGTCAAAATAAGGAATCAGGCCTCCTGCACAGATACATACGGGCATGTTAGTTTTTTGGACAGCTTTTCTTTTCTTTTCTTTTTTTTTTTGAGACAGAGCCTCAAGCCATCCCCCTGGGCAGAGTGCCATGGCATCACAGCTCACAGCAACCTCCAACTCCTGGGCTCAAGCGAGTCTCCTGCCTCAGCCTCCCAAGTAGCTGGGACCACAGGCCCCAGACACAACGCCCGGCCATTTTTTTGGTTGCAGCCATCATTGTTGTTTGGCGGGCCTGGGCTGGGGATTCGAACCCGCCACCTTAGATGTATGTGGCTGGCACCTTAGCCGCTTGAGCCACAGACGCCGAGCCTGGACAGCTTTTCTTAAAGAAGATCATATGAAATCATACATTGTCAAAACACAGTAAAATCATACATGCAGTGTCATACAAAATCAACAGATTAACTGTTTTCTCATGGTTTAATTATTTGTTTTGAAAAAAGAGTCACTCTTGGTTTCTTTCTTATTCTTATTACAAACCGAGGTGGAGAAAGCACTCAGTGCTGGCTGGCCACACTGCTCAGCATCCCCCAGCATCTTTCCACAGCAAATGACATCCACCATGTTAGATGCCTAAGAGCCTTTCCTTTTGGAGTCTGCAATTTCTGTGTCATCCTCAATTGCTTCTTCTACTTCATCAGCTGCTTCATGCACTTCCACGCTGGTCTGCACTTTGGTCAATATCCCTGAAAAATTGCTTCTGGGTCAGGTTCACTACATGTTGCCACCTCCTCACCCACTGGAACAAAACGTTCACAATCTACTCCTTTGAATTCGGCCATGGGAGATGGACTGATGGTCCCCAAACATTATGCACTTGGGTTGTGACAAATCCAGTTTTCCTGAAACACTCCTGTGTCATCTCTGGCTGAACTTTATTCCAAGTAGAACAGATCCAGAGGGCAGCGTCCAGAGCGTTACCTCTGCAGCTACTGAAGCTGCTTCTGCAGGTGACCTTAGGTGTGTGTTTTAGTGATGCCCCACTGCTGGAGCTGGGCTCACTATTGCATTTTAAATCTTCTGAAGATGCCTTGGTCAAGAGGTTGGATTTTTGAGGTCATGTTTGGAGGCATAAATTTCAGTGTCATGTTTATGAGAAGATTCACTCGTGGGTGGCCAGTGCATTCATCTGCTGTTAGTAGAATAGATGGTTTCCTCCTCATTTCACAGGAGACACCCTTACCCACTCCTCAAACAGGGCATCAGTCATCCATGAGCATTTGTTTTATGTCCAAGTGTTGGGAGATCTTTAGACTTCAGGTTTTTTCTTTTCTTTTTTTTGGGGGGGGGACACAGTCTCACTTTGTCACCCTTGGTAGAGTGCCATGGCGTCACAGCTCACAGCAACCTTCAACTCGGGCTCAAGGGATTCTCTTGTCATTGCCTCCTGAGCAGTTGGGACTACAGGCACCCACAATGCCCCGCTATTTTTAGAGATGGGGGGGGTGTCTTGCTCTGGCTTAGGCTGGTCTCAAACCTGTGAGCTTAGGCAATCCACCTGTCTTGGCCTCCGAGAGTGTTAGGATTACAGGTGTGAGCCACACCACCGTGCTGGGCTGCTTCAGGTTTTTGAACACATGTAGCTTTGCCCAATTTACCAATCACTAAAGGCTTAGTTTCCCTCCAGTTGAGCTAGTGCAAAACAGAACTGTGAAACATCCTTTAGAAGTTTTCTGCTCTTAGGCCAGGCGCAGTGGCTCAGGCCTGTGATCACAGCCCTCTGGAACTCTACCAAGGATGACAAAGTGAGACTGTCTCAAAAAAAAAAAAAAAAAAAGAAAGAAAGCTTTCTGCTGTTAACATTTGTCAGCCTTTTTGTGAAGAGGCTCGTTAGGCATTTCTTTTTCTTTTTTTTTTGGCAGTTTTTGGCTGAGGCTGGGTTTGAACCTGCCATTTGTGGCATATGGGACAGGCTCCCTACTCCTTGAGCCACAGGTGCTATGTTAAAAATAGCATCTCTGAAGCCTCTGACAAGTCCAGAACCTTTTGATGAACTCTCCACAACTGCTACTGGAACGTCACTGGATTCACCACAAAGACTTTCTCCGAGATCTCTTGAATTTCTCAAATTAACCTCTTGATGCTTAGATATCTGCCACCCTGAATTCCTTGTGCAAATTTTTTAGCAGTTTATTAGATCATCAACCTGGACATTCAAGCATTAGCCGCCCTCATTTGTCTGAACCAGTTTAATGTGTCTTCACTGCGGGACGGGTCTCCCTTTTCTGCAGTAGGTCTCTATTTCCCTCACTGTATCTCTCTACATAATCATGTAGACATTTTTGGATGTCTCTAACTGGGGTCTTGCTTATTCTGCTGTCTTACTTTGGCTGCTGCTTTCCAAAAAACGTATATCAACCTTTTCCTTCTATGTTAGCTCTTTGAGTTTTCTCTTTGGGCCATTATGTCACAATTAGCGTAAATTTTTCAGAAATTATAGGATGCGCCTATTATTTAGACTAGTCCTTCATGTTGGAAAAAAATTCTTCCACATGTGATAAACAATAGGACGTTAGGACTAATTCAATATGTGGTAATAATAAAACATGAAAAAAGAACTTATACTAAAGAAAAAATAGAAATAAGGGGCAAATCCCACCCCTTCTACTCCTTGGAGTAGAGTGGATTCAAGTGGTCGAGTCTTGCTTTATCACCCTCAGTAGAGTGCGGTGGCGTCACAGCTCTCAGCCACTTCCAACTCTTAGGCTTGAGCAATCCTCTTGTCTCAGCCTCCCTAGTAGCTGGGACTACAGGTGCCCGCCACAACGCCCGGCTATTTTTCTATTTTTTGGTTGCAGTTTGGCCAGAGGCCGGGTTTGAACCTGCCGCCCTGGTATATGGGGCCGGCACCCTACCCACTGAGCCACAGGCGCCGCCCAGATCTCTGTTAATTTTGGATAGGTTTGTTGGGGGTGTTTTTACGGACGCCACGTTTCTGCTTCTTTTTTCTTTTTTTTTTTTTTTGGAGACAGAGCCTCAAGCTGTTCCCCTGGGTAGAGTGCCATGGCATTACAGCTCACAGCAACCTCCAACTCCTGGGCTCAAGCGAGTCTCTTGCCTCCGCCTCCCAAGTAGCTGGGACCACAGGCGCCCGCCACAACGCCCGGGCTATTTTTTGGTTGCAGCCGTCATTGTTGTTTGGCGGGTCCGGGCTGGGGATTCGAACCCGCCACCTTAGGTGTACGTGGCTGGCACCTTAGCCGGTTGAGCTATAGGCGCCAAGCCAGGCCTGGCTATTTTTTAGAGACAAGGTCTCACTCTTGCTCAGGTTGGTCTCCAACCCATGAGCTCAGGCAATCCACTGGCCTTGGCCTTCCAAGTGCTGGGATTATAGGTGTGAGCCACCAGGCCTGGCCCAAGAACTTTTTTCAATGATCAAAATGTTTGGTGCTGGGGCAGCACCTGTGGCTCAGTGGATAGGGCACTGGCCCCACATACCAACAGTGGCGGGTTCAGACCGGGCCCGGCCAAACTGCAACAAAAAAATAGCCAGGCCTTGTGGCAGATGCCTATAGTCCCAGCTACTCGGGAGGCTGAGGCAAGGAGAATCGCCTAAGCCCAGGAGTTGGAGGTTGCTGTGAGCTGTGACATCACTGCACTCTACCAAGCATGACAAAGTGAGACTCTGTCTCAAAAAAAAAAAAAATGTTTAGTGCTATTCAGTACACTAGCCACTAACACATCAAATGTGATCACTGTGGCTGAGGAACTGAATTTTTAATTTTACTTAAGTTCAATTAATGTAAATATCTGGCACAGTTCTAGAATATGGATATACTGGGATAAAGGTTCCTAGAGGTTCTACTGTTTTAAAATACAGATCTATAATATAGGTTTGGAAACTTTGCACTGATAGGTGCTCTATAATATCTACTTGACATAATACCCTTTTCTAGAAAGACTGATTATTTTCCTATTGAACTGAGAGGCGCTGACTTTAATTTCACAGGATGTTGAATGGAAATTTCCTATAGTCCCAAAATTCCACTTAGGCTTCAACTAGGCACAAAAGATGCCAATTACTACATATTCTAAGTTCAGACAGCTGTCAGTGAGGTGCCAATAGACTGGGCCAGAAGAATCTACCATAGCAATGAAACAACACTTAAATGCTTGACAATACGGCGTGATGAACAGCCAATGTTAGCCAGAGAGGAAGCCACAATCTAAAAAGAGAAAATGACGATTTCACCCAGCTTAATAATATGTTTGTCTTTTATCCTCTCTGCCCCAACAGGAGAAAGAGGAGAAAGTATCTGAAGAGTTAGACACTCTGACCTCTCAAGAAGAATGAATTTTCTGACCTCTCAAGAAGAATGAATTTTATACAGTTTTTTGGGTTTTTTTTTTTTTTTTTGAGACAGAGCCTCAAGCTGTCCCCCTGGGTAGAGTGCAGTGGCATCACAGCTCACAGCAACCTCCAACTCCTGGGCTCAAGTGAGTCTCCTGCCTCAGCCTCCCAAGTAGCTAGGACCACAGGTACCCACCACAATGCCCGGCTATTTTTTGGTTGCAGCCGTCATTGTTGTTTGGCAGGCCCGGGCCGGATTCAAACCCGCTACCTTAGGTGTATGTGACTGGCGCCTTAGCCACTTGAGCCACAGGCGCCAAGCCAATATACAAAGTTTTAAAAACCATATAACTTAATATTAATTATAAAAAATGCTCGGCTCGGCGCCTGTGGCTCAAGTGGCTAAGGCGCCAGTCACATACACCTAAGGTGGCAGGTTCAAATCCAGCCCAGGCCCGCCAAACAGCAATGATGGCTGCAACTGAAAAAAAAATAGCCAGGTGTTATGGCGGGGGCCTGTGGTCCCAGCAACTTGGGAGGCTGAGGCAGGAGACTCACTTGAGCCCAGGAATTGGAGGTTGCTGTGAGCTATGCCATGGCACTCTACCCAGGGGGACAGCTTGAGGCTCTGTCTCAAAAAAAAAAAAAAAAGAAAGAAAAGATAAATACTCTTATAAACAAATATAATATGAAAGTCCTAGTATTATAGCCAAGATGTAGTTAAAGGAAATATATCTATAATTTTAATTTATAATTAACTATACTGAAGACACAGATATAGTCTAACTCTTCACGGAATGGTGATGAAGAGGAGAGATCAAAAAAGGCTTCACAGAGTAGGTAACAGATGGGACCACAATGACAAGAAAAATAAAATGTGAAGAAGGAAGTAACACAAAGCTTTTTTTTTTTTTTTTTTTTTTTTGGAAGCAGAGTCTCAGGCTGTCACCCTGGGTAGAGTGCCATGGCATCACTGCTCACAGCAACTTCAAACTTTTGGGCTCAAGCAATCCTCTAGCCTCAGCCTCCCAAGTAGCTGGGACTACAGGCACCTGCCACAAAGCCTCCTATTTTTTGTTGTAGTTGTCACTGTTGTTTGGCAGGTCTGGGCTGGTTTCGAACCTGCCAGCTCTATTGTATGTGACTGGAGCCTTAGCCGCTTGAGCTCCAGGTGCTGAGCCAACACAAAGCTTATGATAGAGGGAAAAGAGAGATTACATATATCAAAGAGAAACTGTACAGGAAAAAAACCTGTTTTCTCTTTTTATACTCTTACAACACTTCACTTCTTGTTTGTTTGTTTTTGAGATAGTCTCGCTCTGTCACCCTGGGCAGAGTACCATGGTATTATCATCGTTTATAGCCCAACTTTAGTCTCCTGGGCTCAGGCAATCCTGTTGCCTCAGCTTCCCTAGTAGCTGGGACCACACGATGCCCAGCTAGTTTTTTTTCTATTTTTAGTAGAGACGGGAGTCTTGCTTTTGCTCAGGGTGGTCGGTCTCAAACTTGTGAGCTCGAGCAATTCTCCCACCTTCAACTCCTAGAGTGCTAGGATTACAGGTGTGAGCCACAGTGCCCAGCCCACTTCACTCTAGTCACCAAAATGTGTGGCGTTTCTTACACTGACCAATTCTCCCATACTAGCTATGTCCTATAACTCAATTCTGATACTACCTACCTGGAGTTAGCATCAGATCCCACGGGTTATGGGCTCAGTCCCACAACACTGTCCCTACTCAGAAGCCAATCATAAGTCCAGTCTTGGGTGCTTCTGACTAACCACTTATAAACCAAGGGTTCCTAAAAGCTCCTCCTCAGGTTTATTCATCTTGCTAGAATGGCACACAGGACTTAGAAAAATACTTTATTTGTGTCTACCTGTTTTTTAATAAAATGATTCAACTCCTTTTATAATATGAAAAGAACAAAATGGAAAAGATGTATAGAACAGGGTATAGGGGAAGGTGTACAGATCCATGCCCTCTCTAGGGGCACCACCCTCCTGGTGTTTAGCAACCCAGAAGTTCTCCAAACCCATGGTCCCAGGATTTTATGCAGATTTCATCATGTAGGTAAGATTGATTATTAATTTAATCTCCGGCCCCTTTGTCACTCTCAAAGGGTGAGGGGTGGGGCTGAAAGTAACAGGCTTCTAATCATAGCTTGGCTTTTCTGGTGACCAGCCTTCATCCAGGAGCCCACTAAGAGTTGCCTCATTAGGACAAAAGACATTCCTATCACCTAGGAAATTCCAAGGAATTAGTAACTGACCAGGAACCCATGTCAAAGTCCAAATAATAGGCTCAGCGCCTGTGGCTCAATCGGCTAAGGCGCCAGCCACAAACACCTAAGGTGGCAGGTTCGAATCCCCAGCCCAGGCCGCCAAGCAACAATGACGGCTACAACCAAAAAATGGCCAGGCATTGTGGCAGGCGCCTGTAGTCCCAGCTACTTGGGAGGCTGAGGCAGGAGACTCGCTTGAGCCCAGGAGTTGGAGGTTGCTAGGAGCGTGATGCCATGGCACTCTACCCAGGGGGATAGCT